>LR140246.1:0-18271 GCA_900659605.1 Tisbe holothuriae | reverse complement strand
AGTCAAATTTAGCCTTGCATTCTGTACTTAATTTAGTATATATATTTAGGCGCTTAATTAGGACTAAACACCGGAAACAAATCTTTAAACGAGTACAATAAGGTTTAGTATGCTAATCCTCACAAAAGAAAACCTTGGAGACCTGTCGCGGCTGTTTATTGGAGTATTGGCAGATATTAAGGAAGTGCCTGTTTTAAGCCTTTATAAGCAATACCTTATACAAAGCATTGGAGTTACTAATAACATGTTAAAGGCCACCCTCCTAAGTTCAGACAATCTTAGCCAATTTTATTACAAGGATAAAGGTGACCCCCCGCAATATTTCTCTCTAAGCCGGTTTTTCGACTTAAACAGACTATCGGCGTTACTAAACATCCCCCTATTATTTTATTGTAGCAATAATAAAGAAGTAATTTATGACAATCGATTGTTGAAAACCTTTTGTGGGAGCAGTAGTACTCCTATATACTTAGACTTAATATTTAATAACAACACCCAATTATACTCCATTGAACAAAGGCCTCCCCAGGGGGGGATTAGAAATGGGCTCCCGTTTCCCTCTTATTGTATGCATAGGGCGCCATTTACAAGTCGTGAATATATGAGAGAAATATTTCAATACTTTGGCATAAAAATTAACCATAGTTCTCCAGGGCTTTTGGGGTTATGCGAGGACCTAGGGGTTTATACAAAAACCCCACAATTAAAAAAGACACTATATTTTAAGGTGTTTTCCTTCCAAAATATATTTTGTGCAAGAAATACAAAATTTGGCAACCCTAACAACTTAAGTTTCACCACAATTGGGATAATCAATAAAGGGGAATACAGAGGAGCAGACGCCTTGATAATCTTTTTGCAGCAAACTGCATGTTCTTGGGGGATAATGACTGCAGAGTTTGCCTTGAAACTTTTTAGACTTGATGTATTGATATCAAAACAGTTTAAAGCCGATGTGAAAACAAATGAAGTCCCATTTGGGATGCAAATACCAGCCACTGCAAAATGTTTGGGGCAAAGTGCAAAATATCCAACACCCTTATGTTCCTGCCTAGGCTGCAATACTGCTTATAAAAATTTTGGGGGGAAAATGAATATAGCAGGGCCCCAGACATGTGTTAAAATGGAGTTGTCCGTGTTGCAGTTTTGCGACTTGCTAGGATTAAGCAGGTATAAGGAAAATGTGCTCAAAGCCTATGAGCTAGGAATCCATTCCATAGATATTGAAACTATTTCAATAAATTTTGAAAATCCCCCAATATATAATATTAAAGAAAAAAACTGCCTTTCTTGTGAGCCAGAGCCCTATACCAACATAAGCTTGGCCCATCAGCGCCCCCTAGTGTATGCACATACATCACCTCATAACATGAAATCCCGATTTTATTGGAATTTGGACCCAAAAGATATGATACCCACAGTTGAACAATATATAAAAGACCTTTTTAATCTGCAAAGGAAATTGATTATCTTAAAAACAAAATTACTAATCCCCTTATTTGATTACCTGCATGTTTTCCAACAACATCATTTTAATTTTTGTAAGCATTACGTCCCCTATGAACAAGCAGTATCGTCTTGGAAGGGTTCCTTATGGGGGGAGATGCAAACAAAATTAACAAAACTCTTAACTACAATCATAGTGTATAGTTATAATGGGGGCAACTTCGACCATATTTTGCTATGCCATTTATTTGCCCTTTGCTCAATAAATATTCCAAATATAAGCAAATTAGTATACCACTATGAGAAGAAGAAAATGGAATATGTGGTTAAAATGACCCCCTTAAAATTGAGCATTTCTAAGCGGGGTAATTCTGTTACATCCATCATTTTCCGTGGCGGGAATATTCGCTACGCTGACGCAATTAAATTTGCAAGTCAAGGGACCCCTCTCGCCAGCCTTTGTCAAATGTTAGAATTACCCCTTGAAAAAGGTATATTTTGTTTTGATGCTATGAAAACTGTAGAATTCTTAAATAATAAACAATTGCCAACAGATCGCAGCCAGTGGGAAAACCGGTTAGGGAAAACCCCTACCCAGAAAGCAATTAATAACGCCCATAAAATATTCAAGGAAAAAAATATGAAAAGTGTCAAAGACTACTTATTATATTACTTAGATTTAGATTGTATCCTTCTGTTGGTGGCAGTAACAAAACTATTCCGTATATATTATCATATTCTTGATGTATACCCAATAGATGTGGGCAAGAATACCTTATCTTCTTATGCATATCACAGTGTAATATACTATTTAGCTAAGAATAAGCATATTTCCCCCTACAGTGTCTCAAACCCCTTGATATACAATCACTTATACAATGGGTTGACCGGGGGCATCACTGTGGTTGCTGGGACAGAAGCCACTCCAGAAGGAAACCCTTCAGTGGTGGGGATAAATGCACATCTAGTAGATAATCCTGTATTGCCCCAATGTGTAAATTATCAAGGTAAGGTAACTTTTTACCCGCCGAGAACTTAGCTTATGATACGGGTTTTACGTCAAGGAATAATCTTCTCGTCAAGGGGGTGTGGTAACCATATTCGCAAGGCGCACGACTCCAACCCCAAAAAGGTTGTGGGTACGAATCCCCCCAGCGCGCCATGATGATGGAAATTGCGAATTTGGCGGATTGGTGAATGAACCGAATTCGGTAGTGCCCAAAAATATACAATGAGGGATCGCCAATAAAAACATAAATAAAAAATCTTCTCGGCGGGGAAATATACCAAATTTTGTATAAAACTCAAAAAACACTTTTTGAAATTTTAGATATCAACTCATTATATCCCAGCTCAGCAATGACCAGATATATGCCAATGGGCCCCGTAAGACTATTTAAATCTATTCCATGATACTCAGACTTACCTATTATATACTTGCAGGCCCACTTTTACAATCTAATCAACAATAATTTTGAAATCTTGCCCCTTGAATATGAACGATATGGTAATCATTTGTTGACCAGGAAGGAGAACATTTTTGCTATGTATATGAGCTTAAAGTGCTTCCCAAAAGCAAAAAGGATAGTTGGATCTGTCCTAACAGGCCCAAACCAAAGGTGTTTAGGACCTAGAGCAGTTCATAGGGTTGACCTATTGATCTTCCAGTTAGGCTTTGAGTTATGTATATCACGCCAAGCAAATCTTAATTTTTTTACACCGCCTAGGGACGCTGAAATATCATTTTGGAATTTCCATGACAGAGGGTCGCATAGTTGGGGCCATTACCATGCACCTCCAAGAGCACTTGGGGGAGGCCATACTACTACATGTAGTAGAGGGGGGCATAATTTTAAGCTTTTCCCCAGTACTGCAGCTGCAGACGACCTAAAACAGAAATATGTCAAATATATGAATAGGGCATGCAAGATTACAAGTTCTGCCTACAAACTTAGTTACAACATAGTACTCGAATGTGAGTTATTCTGTGCAAGTAATTCTGCAGATTTCCACAAAGCTCTAAAATTGGAGTATCCTAATAAATGCCTATCAGCTTTTGCTCCGTCATACTCATACAAAGAAGCATTGCATAACATCTTGTATGATAAGCATGATTTTGGGGGTTTTGTAGGTAACTCTTGAATATTTGTACTCATAAAACCAGTATTTCACACCATTTAACAGTTTTAGAAAATGGTCAAGAATTAGCCCAAGACTTTTGCGGAACTCAAGTAGGCATGTGCATCGCTAAGATGTCTCCCAATGCAGACGAGATCGGAGCTTTCAGCAAGAGACAAATCAAGGAATTTGGATATAATTGCGCTCAATACTGCAAGAAATCTATGTTGACAATACCACGCAGAGATTTCCCCCCTGGCCATGTGATTACAATGTCCTTATGTTACTTCCGGTTCCTATATAAATTCCGGAAATTCCGGGGGTTCACAATAAGACATTTAATCTTATTTAATGAAAGGGACTGGCTTAGGCCCTTTATAGACCCTATAATGCAAGCAAGGCATCAAGCCAAATTAAATAAGAACCAGACTCTGTCTACATCCCTTAAATATATACTCAACGGACTGCTTGGATTCGCCAGCCTAGATTCTACTTCTTACGCAGAAACAAAAATAATGGCAGAATCAACCTTGAGGCGCAGCAATATACACAAAGAGGGTCTCCTTAATATTAGCTTGATTGGTGGTAAAAAAAAATGGGGTAAATATGGACCTCATGTACGCAATCACAAGGAAAAAACCTAATCAGCAAATAGATAATCAAATTCAGGTATTGGTTATACTCATATAGTTATAAATCAATTAACTACCAATTAATTTTATTCCACCTCATTCTCCTAGCTGACGTGTGCCATCTTAAGTGTGTCAAAACTAATTTACAACTCCAAATTAAATTGGATCTTCTCCCTTTGCGACCCTAGATTTGTCCAGGTTGAATGTTACTAGCCTCCTCCAACCAACTCACTCCCTTCAACCAGCTCTTTTCCGTATCCCTTATCTCAGCACAACATTCTTCCCTTTTTCCCTTTCCCATGGGGGAAAAGGAAGAATGTTGGCGCTGCAAAGCACTGCTCAATCTAAGGGAGAGTAGGGGAAGATGTGAGAAGGGATATCTTAAAGAAGAGGCTAGTAACACACAACCTTTTAGTTACTTTACTGTGATACGGATAGTATCATACTAAGTTGTAGATATGAAGTGTTTAGGGATAATGTGAAGGATGAATATAAGGAGAGGTTTGATAGAGAGCAACATCTTATTTTTGAAAATAAAACAGCACTTGGCCACCAGGGGGGGCTCTTCAAAACTGAGGGGCTTTACAGACGAGGTCGCATAAAATCTATTAAATGTTATTATCTTTATGACGACATTGGGGTTAAGGGGCGGGGAAGTTCTGGGACTGTAAAAACAATGAAAGGGTTGGCCAGGTCGCTGCATGAGGGGTTGAAATGGGATATTTACTCTCCCCTAAACAAAACCAAAGTGTATGGTACTACTTGGAAAATGTCCCCTTCTAAACAACTAAGCATCCTCATGGAGAAACAATGTCGCAAAATACATGACGGAATATCGTTAAAGCGGAAATTTGATGTAAGGGGTTTTGTATATGGTTAAACCTGCCTATAAAACAAATTTATTTCTAGTCTCCATACCACAGTATTCCATTTGGACCCCCTGCGGCAAAATGTCGAAGGGTAAGCTAAAGGTTAAAACCCTCAGGAAAAAGTGGTCAAAAACTGTCAAGGAATACTTTCTAAATAATGTAAAAAAAGGAATTGTTTATTCAACTAAAGACTTGATTGAATACTGCAAGAAGAATAAAATTGCTTACTCTCATAAACATTTACGTGATATGCGCAAAAATTGGCTTTTCTTGGCGGTATTTAGCAAGATTCATAAAACTAAACCCCATTGCTTTAGTTCACACATCATATTTAGGCTTGGTTATTATCACTTTGACCTTGCTTTTTTGCCAAAGTCATTAAAATCCCATAATTATAACAACATCGGCTTTGCACTTGCCGTAGAATTGGGGACTAGAAGGTTATTTATTACTCCAATTAAGGGGAAAACCAGGGCTTGTATGGAAAAGGCCCTAATTTCTTTAATAGAGGACAGCCAAAACGATATTATAGGTATGTATATATATAGTTGTTGTAGAAAAGGGGATGTTGTAGGTAGTACCCCTCCCAGGGCGCCAAAACCCTGGTGGCTCAGAAGGTTGCAGGTTTGAATCCCCCCCTAACGGTATGATGATGATGATAAATAATTACGATTTCATGTTCCCAGTAGATTTCCAGCAGATTTTCGGTAGTTTTCCTGCCAGTCAAGAAACTTCCTCTGTGAGAGGTATTTTCCTTCCTCCTAGGCACACACTCACATCCCATTAGCCAGAGGGGAGGGATAATACCTCTCTCAGAGAAAGCTCCCAGTAGATTTCCAGCAGGTTTTAGGCAGTTTTCCTCCCAAGTTTACTAGTGTAAAGCTCCTATAAACAAAGTCACTTTGCCTGTATGCTTTCAGGGAAAATTTTTGCTGACCGCGAAGCAGCCTTAACAAGTAAACAATTTCAGCGGGGTATTTACGAAAAATATGGAATAAAAATACATCACCTAAAAAATCGCTCTAAAAGCTACCTTAGCGAGGTTCAGATTAGGTGGACCAAAGGTGCGCATAAATTATGCTAATATATGTATTGCTTAATTCTGCCATAAATAATGACGGCAAATCAAACATTTGTTTCTAGAGAAAATATTCATGGCACTGGCGGCCTCAAATTCCAAGCAATGGTGTACATCTATATTAGACAACATTATAAAGACTCACAACAATCAGTACATTGAGGGAACCTCATTTAGACGGACAGATGTGAACAGGGGCAATTTCCAACAATTCTTAGCAGAAAAAACTGGCGAAACATACCCGACATTGCGCTATAACACAGCATCTGTAAATGAAAGCACCATAAAAAATAAAAGGTGGAAGGCCCTCTTGTGGAAGGGTCTCAAAGTAAACGATTCAGTCTTATTAGCTAGAAAGAGCAATTGGGGGTTGAAAAAAGGCTTCTACAAACCTAGTGTCACAGGAGGATATTCCAATACAATATACAAAATAACTAGTTTGAGTTTAAAAAGTAACAGTCAGTACTACTTAGTTCCTGCTGTTACTCTAGACAAATTGGCGGGAATATTTTATCCTTCAGAGTTGATCAAAGTGCCCAATGCAATAACAAAGGTGTGAGCAACATGTCGGGATTGGACACTATAATGGTATATGGAGAGGGGAGAAAGCATGAGGACTTGGCTCAAATGAATATAAGTCAATTTGCACGTAATTGCCACTACAAAGTTGAAAATTTGAAGAGATTTATCCCTCAAAGTACTTATATAAGGTCGTGCCTGCTTCAAGTGGATGTAACCCTTGATACCCCCCGTCCACAACTCCTCACCTTTGATGACCCATTCAGCCCCTCAAAGGCACTAATCGACATAATATTGGAGACTGGGCGAGGGCTTGGAACCAAGGCAGACTTCAATCAAGACTTCGTATTTGTACCACTGATTAAATATGACAACACTACCCGTACCTACAGGCTTTTTTTACCCAAAGGGTGGAGGGTCTATTCAAATGAGGTAGCAAACTTTGCTTTATTTGGGTTTGAAAATCATACAATTTACAATGAACATAGCAGGGCCCCTTCCACAGATGGGAGCCTTGAGCATGAGGAGGCAGACTCCCCTGAGCATGAGGAGGCAGACTCCCCACCCCCACCCCCCGGGGGGGCAGACGGAGGGAGTGGAGAGGAAATGCCCCCCCTTGAGGATGGTGAACTAACCTCTAACGATATTGAACAGGGAAAGGTGAAAAAAGTTGTAAAGGCTCCAACCACAAATCCTGAGGATAGTGACGATGAGGGCGATGATGATCCATATGTTTACTACTTAAAGGGCAATTCTGAAGCTATATACATGGAATTTGAAGGGGTTGTAAGGGACAAGCCCCCATTATTCTATTGGGAGCAAGCCCATGGAGCCGAGCAGCCACCCCCAACAATCACATTTAAGTTTGTTCAAGAGAAAGCTTTTGGAAGCTGCACCACTTCATTTACAATGAATAATGCATACGATTCTGAAAGCATTGCAAATGATCTTCAGGAGGCTATACAGGGGGTCTTGCGCAAGCTATGGCTGAATACTAACCTCATAAAGGCTGCCCCCAACAGGCAAGATGACGCCATGCTCCTTTCCCAGAGGGGTGTCCACATGAAACAAAGGGCTATAATAACCATTCGTGTAACAAGTCTAGGAACCCTCCATAACTGGTTTGAAGTGGATAATGAGGATCACATAATTACATTTGACATGTACAAACGTGACAGAGGAGAAAGGGGCCTCCCCAAATCATATAAAATAGTGCCCCTCCCTAATCCCCCAGCAACAACCTTGCCCGGCTCCTGCTTCCTACTCATTGATGGTGGCCAACCAAACTCATTCATCCCAGGGTTGGGGGAAGTGTGTATTGCAGCAGAAGTTATAAAGGAAGGGACTGGGATCCAAGGATCCCATTTGTTTGCCCTGCCTCCACAAGGAGATTATGCATCTGTATACTTTTGGAATCTTGATACAACTAAGGTTGTAATAGCTGAAGAGGCATATATGTTTCAGCTTGTATGCAAGAAACATAAGTAAGCATCCAAAGCCTGCAATTCTCACCCATGAGCGGCCTGCTGTTTGATACTCCTCCTCAGGGGGAGGCTGCTCCTCCATATAAATTACGGGGCTCCCAAGAGGGTCTCCCAGTGTCTCTAAACTCATCCAACAACAAGGATCTGCAGGAACCTCCTACAAAATCCCTCAATCCTGCAACTCAAGACAAGGAGCCAAACTTCTCTCGAGGGCCCACCCCAGAGGGCTCCTCCTCTGGATCAAGTTCCCCTCTATCATATTTTTCAGATTTGTCTTTATCATCTTCAGATCTCCATTCAGAAGCAACATCTGCTAACACATCAACCACTTCTAAGGGCCAATCACATGTAAAAAAGAATATGCCTCCCAAGCAACCCAGGCAGCCCAAGCAGCCTAAGCAACCCAAGAAGAAACCACTATCAAAAACCCAAAAGAAAGCCCTGGCTGCCCAGCTTAAGGCCAAAAAAGTTCTTGCAGCCACCATAAAGAAGGCTGAGAAGGACTTGAAGGCCCTAAGAAAGAAGCGGGCTCAACAGAACAAGAAGGGCAAGAAGTAAAATTGTTAAGAACCAGCCGCAAGAAGTAGAATCAAAATGTCTATGAAGAGGAAAGGAGATGTGCTTCAATTGGAGGGGTTTGATTTTACTTCAAAATCAGGGAAATTTCCTAAGATTGTCCCCCAGATACGGTCTAGGACATACAAGTATATTGAGCCCACCCTAGCCTCAGAACTAAATACCAATGACAACATTAAATTCAGTGTCACCTCAAGCAGTTCTCAAATGATCCGCCTCTGCAATCGGCCTTTCCACTTGGTATATATAATTGAAAAACCAAATCCCACCTACAGCGCAGAGGCTGCACCAAGAACCCTAAACAGCAAGGAGAAGATCCCCCTCAAATCATCCAGCACCACAGCTGAGGCTTCAATCGACAATTTTTATGTTAATAAAGCTTTGGGAGGAGCAACATTTTTTAAAGGAGCATCAATCAAGTTAAATGGCACAGAAATCGGAGTAGGGGAAAATCTGACCAAACTCATGCACAAGGGGTACTTATACCAAGCCTTGGACGTATTCCATTCTACTCACAACGACCGGGAGGCCTTCTTTGGCGAAGATGTTATTATCGAAACCAAGAAGGACCGCACTTTTTCTGCAAATAAAATGACCAAAAAAGCCCTAGCCAATCTAGCTTCTTCAAATTACATTGATCAAAACGACCCTACACCTGTATTTTCAGCATTCTCAATGCATGGAGTGTTTGGCTGTTCCCCCCGATCCTTTGCCCTTCAAAAGCTGTCTGGGAAGGAATCAGAACCCACACCCTTCTTCGGCCCCAATACCACCATTGATATTGAACTGCAGAAATTTTACCCACTTTACAGCCTTATTGAATGGCCATATGGACAGACCAGATACTTGAGCCCAGAGGATAACCAAAAAGACTTGGCTGTTTTTGAAAAGCTTGAAATCAAGTTCAAGTCTCTACGGGTGTTGGTCGAGCTCGTAGATATTCACGAGCCAGCCAATTTAAATCTATGGAAGCGGAATCCTGCTTATTATTATCATGACATAATTAAGGAAAACTCTCAAATTATCACTTCTGGAGTGCATTACAACAACTTAAACTGTCAGATCCCTCCAAAAGCAAAACTGTTGTATGCAGCCATAATTCCAAGACCTCAGATTTGGAGGTCAGTAGGAAAGCCTTGTATTGGGCGGTTCACCTTCCCTAGCAACATTCAAAGTGTTCGAATGAATTTCCCTGGAGAACAAGATCTTATTTGTGATGGGGGCCTCATAGACATCTCCAAACGGTCTGGGGCAAACCAGCCTAGCAACATGCTGTATTATGAATACCTTCAGAAGAAGGGCATCATATCCTGTCCATTTGAGGACTTATTCCCAAGGGATCCCTTGACCAATCCTAGCTACAGGCAAGCATTCCTAATTGATCTGACAAGCAGGAATTCCCAAACATGGGAATCTTTAAATATAGAACTGCGTTGGGATGAAACGAACAGTCCAAAAGATTATTATCTACAAACATTCACTGTTCATGAAGCCCTGACTGTGTGCATAAATGGAATGTACACCACAGAAATCATATAAAACCACCCGGCAAAGTAAAACCACCCTCAGTCCTTGGTTGCAGCTTCCTTCTACACCATTTGCTTGTACATTTTTACATGCTAGAAGATGGACCCAGATCAAGCAAGGAATCCTGTAGAGCCCCTGCCTATAGATTCTGCCAATGAATGTAAGACCCAAAGTGCTACCACCCTCTGGAAAGAAAAAGCTGCCTTTATCAAGAGGTTAAACAGTTGTTTGCAGTCTAAAAAACAATGTCTTGGAGCCCTAGCCCTTCTTATTGTGCTAGTAACTCAAATATTTCCTACAATGAACTATTTCACTCCTAAGCAGATTGAAACAATATATAATATGACAACAACAATATGACATATTTTTAGTTATTATATTACTGATAAGGAGGATTGTAATATTTATGCTGATACGAATAATTTCTAGTCGCCCAGGTTAAGATATGCAGCTCAAGCGCTTTCAGCCCATCATACGCCACTGCAGGAGCTATAGGCTTGGATGTGTTCTTATGCAAAGGTTGGCTAATTATAAAGCAAGTTGAGTTCGATTATTAAAAGGTTTAAGCACTTCCTAAGGGTTTCTTTAGTGCTAAGTATTGGTTTCACCCAATGGGAATCCACTATTTTGGCTAAAGGAATGTCTTAGGTGTTAAGTAGTTTATTTGAACTTTTTAATAATCAGCCTCTAGAATGTTAACACTAATTGTTCTCATTTTTCTTAGAAACAACAATTGAAGGATGGAGTTCCCAAAAGATTCCCCTAGGCCTCAAAATTGCTCCCCCTAAAGGATATTATGTGCATTTCTTTCCAACTTCTGGTATGGCTGAAGACAATATGCTAATGCATCCTGGAATAATCGATGTGGATTACACCCGAGAGCTGCGCGTGAAATTATTTAACTTTGGATCCAAACCAAAAGTGCTATATAGAGGACAAAAAATAGGCCAAGCAGTGTTCTTAAAGTATTGCAGTCCAAAGTTCAAAATAGGCCAGGAAGGCAAAGAGTTGGAAGAAGCTACCCTCCGGGAAAATAAACCGAGGGGGCAAGGATTTGTAGGGTACAACCCGTAGAATTTAGAGTTAACCATACATAATAATATAATACCCATTCATGATGGCTAGTGTGGCCGATCCCCCCTCACCTGAAAGTTGTCTAGAAAGGTGTTGGCATGCAATTGAGGGGATGAATGAAAGTATGGTGCAAACGGACCCTGTTTTTAAAGAAATATCTCGCAGGTATGAAAAGGAGGAATATAATTGCCCTCCCTTCGAACTAGACTTGTACAACAGGTTGACCTACAACGGGTTGGAGACTACAATAAGTAAAATCATATTTTTAATCCCCCAAGTTGTCCAATGGCTTATAAATTTTAAGATACCACCCAGATATGCAGATACAGAACGTTTATATGTCAATTGTATGTATTTTGTGTTGATTGAGTTAAGCAAGGGGTTAAAAGAACATAATGAGGGATGTTGAGCTAGATGAAGACTTATTAAGGGTGCGAAACTCACTATGGGCGTGGGGGATAGACCTTAGGCCGTCGCACAATACAATATTACAAGCAATTATAAGCAAAGTGGAGAGACGAATCCAAAATCTTAATGAATACATAATTAATCACTCACCTCTTCTTAACCAAACAAGTAGGCGGCATTTATCACACTCAATAATAATGCGATTAGTATTAATTAAATCAAACCAAAAATACAAAAATATGTGTTACACTTCCAAATTAAGCTACCTACAGTTAAAAGTTCATCAATGGGTTAGAGAAGAAAAAGCCAGGCGTAGGGACCCCCACTTTCCCCTTGGACAAGCACCCCCACTAATATGGCATGCAATACAAGATCTTAACACCATCCTGACAGAGGGGATATTAATTGCTTGCCCCCTGATATTTGAAGAACATATGAAAGATTGATGCGCAACGGTTGCTAGTACATAGTTATAATAAATTGTTGCTAGTACGTATGTAAAGCGCGATATTGTTTGAAATGGTTGCTAATATGTATATTAGATTGTAATAAAACTATTGTAACGGCGCCGTATAATAATATAAAATGAGCTCATAATGTTAATATGTATAATGTATAGGTTAAATAAATGTAATGTAATCCATACATGTTGATAGTTGATTATGGTGTTTAATTCTGACATTATAGGCTGTAATACAGATATACAAAACAAATATGCCCCCCATTCTGACGTATACGACACGAGTCAGGTTTTATACAAAAGGTTCCATTCTGACATATTCGACACAGTTGGCAACTATATAGTCGACTCAGTCATGTACAATTATACAAATATGACTCAATATTATGGATATTTTGGGGCTACACAATGTTTCAGAGGCTTCATACATAACACAGGGATATTTTAGGCCTACACAATGTTCCAGGGCTGCATATAAATTTACTAGGAAGTAAAATACCACTATTACCACACTCTGCTAAATACCCTTAGCCATTTGAGCCAACAATCTAGAGCTCCTCCTGTGAAGGCGCGGGCTCCAGCGCACCCTCTTCCTCTTCTTCCTCTTCCTCCGCCCTCCGGCGGCCTTGAGCACCCTCATACCGATCCCCACCGTGACGGGAGGGGAGATTGGGAGCTGGGGCCCATCCAGAAGAGGAACCTCAACCCCGATTGTGGCGAGCGGGGGGTTTGTGTCAGGTGTGGGTGAGAAGACGAGTGGTGGAGGGTCGTCTGGCGAGGAGTCCCCCAGGGGGCTTGTGAGCGGGGCGCCCATCGCCATGGCGGCGGCGAAAGGGAACACAAAGAGGAAACGACTGAAAAGGGGAAATGCATTAAGGGTAAATGGTTAATTACTATAATTATACTCACATTTTAGGCCCAAGAAATGAAGGTTAAAGAACCAAAACCTCAAACCAGGCAAGCTGGTGCAAAAGGAACTGCGGGGGAAAGTCAGCTGTTGAATGAGGGGCTGAGCAAAAAGCGGTTGAAGGGTGAGGGTTGAGCGCCCCATGATGGGAAGTTGGGGGGAAAGTGCCTAAAATGACTGAGTTTCACCCCGCGAAATTTAAATGTCAATGCATAAATTACATTCTTGCGTATAAATAAATAGAAAAAGAAAATAACAAACCGGCCTTGTTTAATTACCTACAGAGCGATCTTCTCTATAGCATAGAAACGTCAATCTCCAACATTGCTTTTACTACTTCTCTTCACACTTAGAAAGGGTATTTACACTTGATAAGAGCTCCAATATCATTGACAATAAAAAAAGACTCGCCGGATTCCTATTCTCTATTTTTATTCCAGGTTCTCTTCATGCTGAGAATGGGTATTTACACTTTATAAGAGCTCTAAAATCATTGACAATGAAAAAAGACTCGCCAGATTCCTATTCTCTATTTTTATTCAAGGTTCTATTCATACTTTGAAAGAGTATTTACACTTGATAAGAGCTCCAATATCATTGACAATAAAAAAAGACTCGCCGGATTCCTATTCTCTATATTTATTCTACGTTCTCTAGTAGTAAAAGCAATGTTGGAGATTGACGTTTCTATGCTATAGAGAAGATCGCTCTGTAGATAATTAAACAAGCCCCGTTTGTTATTTCTACTTGCGCAAGTATTTATTTATACATCGAGAATGTAATTAACACCAAACAATAAAACAATATTAAGCATTTCTCCCCAATTCTCCACGCAAAGCATTTCTTTCTCGTTGTAAGTTTGCATTAGAAATAGCCAGTTCTTCTACTCTAGCCTTTTGAGTCATCATCTCTCGTTTGAAGTACTCCACTTGCCAGTGGATGTGAAGGATCTCTTGGACGGCTTTCTCAATGGTCTTTAGGCGGTCCTCAAGGCGGGAGCCCTATTAGATATGGAATTATAGGTATATATATGATATAGCATTATTTATTTATTTACCAGAGAACTTGCTTGGTTTGGTGGTGGGTGTGGAACAGGTGGTGGGTTAATAGCTAATCCTCCTGGAGCGCCTTGGGGCAGGGTGTTTGGTGCTATTGATAGCTGTTGCAGGGCTTGCATAGGAGCCACCCCAGGAGCTGGAGGAGGGATGTAAAGAGGAGGTTGACCTGGTGCTAGGTAGTATTGCCCCTAACAAACACAAAAGATGGTAACTTATACTTTTAGTGAATTTCATAATAACACACCGCAACTAATGGTAACCTCACTCCTGACAAATTGTTATCAATCCCCATGTTAAATCCTTGGACATTGCCTGGAGGTGGGGGCAAGTGGGCCCCTTGACCGCTCCCTGGAGGGGTGTTGGGGGGTTGGGTACTTCCAGACGACAGGACAGGAGCAGAGATGTAAGATGTGGTGGTCATGGCGGGTTGTGGGGCGATCTGGACGGCCGCCCGTAAACGTGGAGCTGCGGAATATATTCTGGGGGGAGGGAACAATTTTGGACGCTCCGGATTTGTTGAATCAGGCGCGGGGCCAGACATGCGGGAATATGGATGGAGTCTATTTGGCAGCCTGCAAACTTCGTTGGGGGGGGTCATCACAAACCTTTGGCGGTTCAGACGGGAGTCCCTCATTCACAATTTTATACAAATACATAACTATCAGGGAGGCCTAATAGACTCCATGCTTCTGGTCTGATTAAGTTGCGTCTGTTGAATCTCATTCCATGGTCTTGAAGAGAAAGATACTGGCTCAATTCTTCATCAGCGTCTGGATTAAGCAACCTAAGCCCCATTGTGGTGCTTACAGCAAAGGTGCACGCAGCTCCGATATATGGCCATTCTTTTCCAGTCTTTTGATATGATAATAGCTGTTTATTCACCCAGCTTTCATAGCCTGAGTAACTAGCGCCTGTGCCCAACCGTTGAGATAATGCACAATAGTAAATATGTTCCTTTTCGTTAAAGTGTCCTACTCTCAATTTTTTATTACAGAATAATTTCCACTCGTCCAAAAATTTAGGAATTACTATATTGTTTAAAGTGTTCACTGCAGTACTACGGTCTGGCTGATTTGTCAATATATAATTAAAGATCATAGACATGCAAAACCCCCAGCACATTGTTAGCACATTATTGGCTTGGCCTTAAAGTTATAACAATTTTACACACACACTTTTTCCGGGTTCAGGTTTTTAGTTTTCAGGTATTAGTTCTCAGATATAAAAACACTCGTTATTCAGTTCAAGCACGTTGTCCCTCATGGTGCTAGACCTCTCCCACCAGGTCGTGCGGGGGCTCCCAAGCTGGCGCTCATACACGACGGTGTTGAAGGGGGATAAGAGGGGAGGGAGGAATTGGGGCGTTGCTGGAACAGTAAGGTAAGGACATATTTATGATCGCTTCAGGTGTAATGCAAATAAGGTACTTGAAGTTGGCGCCATTTTGAAAATCTTAGCACTCTGTTGGCATGCCTAGAAATCTTATATGATTGAAAATAAGGCATATCTGCATCTAAATCTGTTCCATTATAATAATCAAACTCGGATATTAAGAAGACTAGAAAATGGATATGGGAGTACCAATGTGTTGGAGCTTTGATATAATTAAGGAGTTCCAAGACTTGTAAATATATTTTGTGCTCTTTACAAGTTAAAGGTTGTCCCAGACGCAGCCGGTTTTCTACTCTTGTATACATTATGTGCTCACTTCTAGGAAAGAAAAATTGGCGGCATTTTCTGTTTTGGAATAAGGCAAATTCATTTCTTAACTGATCAAACAAGACTTTCTGGAATCCTTCTATGCTAGCACTCTGCCATTGTGGGTTGTATTTGTTTTGAATTGCACTCCAAAGAAAGGGCAAACAAAAACACCACGGAGATTTAATGGGTTTTATAGTGATTTGTTGCATATCGTCCTATTAGTTATTAATAAAATATGTTACTTAGTTATTAATAAAATATGTTACTTACTTTAGAATAGGTCTTAATCCCTTAACTAGCATGCAGTTGGTTGATATCACCAATGCATAGAGATGAAGAGCAAGGCTGTTCATCTGGAGGTGGGGTGGGATGCATGGCAAGGCTTGGGATAGGAGGGTGGCCAAATTGACTAATAATTGGCCTAGGATAGTTAATTGGTCAAGCCCTGATTGGTGCATATAATGCAGGGAATTTAAATAGGCAGAGGCGGGCATATTATTCAAGAATGGCTTATATACAATGGTTAATACATCTACATAGCAGGAAGCCAATTCTAGGTAATTCGATTCACAAAAAGCCAAGAGAAATTTCACCCTTGGAAGAAATGCCGCAGAGAGGTTGCGTGATACCTCATTAGTTGCCCAAGTGGGCGCCATGCCATTTGCGGGGTGGGTGGTAAGGCAAGGTTTGTTGTGGAAGGCTGGGATGTGGATTAGGAACTTTCGCTGCTGGTGGTGTATTCTGGAATAAGGATTGAAAGGATTAATGAGCAATATGTATGTACAATACTGGACATTGACATATAAAACGTATTCTATTTACACACTTCAATGGATAGCTGGAAATATACAATTGAATACTTGTTACAGCAGTATTAGCAGCACTTTTTAGAGTTCTTTGTACAAGGTTCACTTTTCCCACAACAGCAAGCAGTCGTTAAGTACAGCTTCTGCAACAGGTGAATTGTTGGGAACGGTCAAACCTGAGTCTGGCATTGGAATATAACTTGGTTCCAACCCTGGACCCCCAGCCCACGGATGAAGAGGGAATGCCTCGCCGTCTTCGCTACACCTCCTTGACCTTAGCAGGGGGGTGGTGCCCTCACTAGAAGAGGGTGTTTCACTTCTAAACATCTTAGGAGGAGTGATGATGTCAGATGATATAACACAACTTGGAAGCGTGGGGCAACTTGGCGATTTGAAGAGAGCCCTTGGGCTGGGGGCTGCTCCTTGGTCAGGGCAGGTGGAGAGGGATGGATCTGGAAATTACAATCTTTAAATACACACCAGCAAACCAGTGGTTCTTCTTACCCAAACCTCTCTTGAAGGGTGTAGGCGGGGGAACCAGCAGGGTGGCTTGGGGCAGAGGCTTATAGCTGGGGCGTGCCCTGGGCAAGGTGCCCCCCTGGTTAGGTTTTGTACCTCCCTCGTTGTTAGGGGGGGAAGGCGCCGGTCTGAAGTGTACATATTTTGACGAGCCTTTGATAGGAGGCTTTGGTGCGGGCCTGGTGGGAACAGCCTTTTTTAGGGCACTTCTTTTCGGGAGGGCAGCTAAATCCCCGGTGGGAAGCCCAGGCTCTGAGTGGTTTTCAGCCTTGTGAACAACAACCATTGTGGTCACATGCTCTAGAAAAGGGGATGTTAAAATATGGAATATTGGTGATTATTCATACAAAATATAGAATATTACCAGCCGATCTGCGACGCTCAGCTCCAGATCCTCTCAAAAAAGATGTCATCTCAATATCTTCTCCACCAGCTGTTGGAGGGTGGCTGCTTCTTCTTCGTCTTGATCTCTGGCCCTCACAAATAATGCATGGGATAGATGTGGCAAATAAGGCACAGCAAATTAGAACTAACCCCCAAATGAACAGGGTGGTTATATCTGGGATATTATCCTCGGGATTCATGCTGGATGGGGTAGTTATATTACTTTGCCGGAGATGGGGGGAAGCACCATCCCCAAGATCCCAGTTAGGAGCAATGTTCCACATGTCTGGAGAGTCGCCTGGGGCAGCTACCGGCATGGGGGGGATGAGGGGAGCCTTTTGCTCCTCAGGGAGCTTAAGCGTTGGTGGTAGTGTACCCTCCTGGGTTGGTGCAAAATTGGCTGGTGTAGTGGATGTGGGGGGGAATGCCATCCAAGGGGTTGTGGGTGGTTGAGGCGTAGGGGTGGTTGTGGGCCCATTTTTGGATTCTATACCCTGCTGGGTTGGCACAAAGCTGGTTGTTGTAGTGGATGTGGGAGGAGATGCTGTCCAAGGAGGCAACAAGGTGGTGGTGGTGAGTTTAGCAACAACATCAACATTATTGGAGCCCTCTACAACTTTGGAATTTGGGGGTAAGGGGGTGGGTGGGGGGGGAGTGGGGGGGGTTGTGGGGGGGGGGAGTAGGTTGGTAGTATCAGAAGGGGGG
>LR140245.1:0-18262 GCA_900659605.1 Tisbe holothuriae | reverse complement strand
ATCAACCTCCCTAAACATAAGATATCCCTCTTTAAACAGCCTTGGCGAGTCCTTCACCTCCGAGTATACAGCCTCAACGGGAAGGTGGAAGCTGAAGGAGTCTCCCGCGGCTCCGAAGAGACTCTCCGCTAAAGGGAGGTGCTGGAAAAAACCTGGGAGCCGGCGGATGAGGCGTTTGGAGGAGAGTTCTAGGACTGGGAGTAGGGTTTGTAGGGAGTCGGGGGAGGGGAGCTGGAGGGAGAACCATTTCCGCTTGGAGATGGGGACGGAGTTGGAAGAAGACCTAAAGTAATTAAGTTAAACTTGTATATCATATTAAAGACTCTTTAAATCATATCTTTAGAAATGCATTCATTTCAATTTAATAAAAAAAATCCTCCCAACTTTATCCAGGAATTTGGAAATTAACATCTCATTTTTGTCCTTGACCATGGAGGTAGGTTTTATCTAAAAATTTGCTGGATATATATCTAGAGTATTTTAGTTTTACCTTATGGCAACGTAACACACGGGCACCCTCACGTCACACGCCACCGTATCGACCTCCTCCAGTCTCACATTGAACAACACCCGTCCCCCGATCGAAGACGTCGCCACGATGGAGTCGTTAAACACGGACACGTCGGCCAGCGTCGAATCGCTCGTCACGCCGTTGCTGTTGTGGAAGATGACGACGGCGTCGGCGGTGGACCAGAGGACGCGGACGTTCTTTTTATAGCTTTGGCTAAAGTGACTAAGATTAGGTTACAATTTACAAAGACAATTAATGAGATGAGAGTGATGTACCTTTTAAATGTGGGTGTGACAGTTGCAGAGCAGAATTCCTGACGTAAAGTTGATGTGAAGTCTGCTGATATTCGTTTGTAGCGAGAGCTTTTTATGAATGATTTGAAGTCTTCCTTGGGAAGTGGTAACGGACAAAACCTACATGATTAAACGGCATTTTGTACGTATTTGTATGTAACATTTTCATTTTGCTTCAATACCGTCTTTTCCTCTTCCAAGCTTTTGCATTCTTCCTCTTCTGATACAAAAGCGTGTTGTCCGATGACACTCCTGACGAAGACGGCGACGGCAAACTCTTCCGACTCGGAGCCTTCTTCAACCGCTCACACCCACTCTTCAAAGCCTTGAAACACTCACTAATACCATCATCATCCATAGGCTTACTAACATCAATCTGCAATATATCCATGGCTTCAAGAATATCAACCCCAACCTCGGCAGCGTCCTCGGCCTCGACTGAGCCGTCTGCCACATGGCCGCCGCCAATGGCGTTACTAACGGAGAAGAAGGAGAACATGGCTTGGAACTTGTACTACATGATGGGGTACGACAGCATGATGTTACGGGTTAAGTCAGCTGACCCCGCCTTCTTCTACCTACTGATCGGCTGAGCTCCTCGCTAAAATATAGCGTGCACTTCTTCTTCCCCCAATGCTGTAGAATGTAGCGGCCTCAGCTGGCCCTTTTCTATCCCCCAGATCGAGCGGCTAGACGGTGCTCTTTCTTTTTAGGAGGAAGTGTAGGAAGAAAGGCACTTTTGTGTGGAGAGATGTGTTGCTATGGGAAAATCTTACACAGGAGAAAGCTCAACTGCGAATAGTTCTTTAGTGTTGAAGACGACGAAAAGGTCAATTTTAACCTAAAATTAATATTAGAGCTCATTTTGCCTACTGGTACGACTTCTGCAATCAAGCCGAAAATTATAGCGAGGTTAATCAAGTAACTGTGTAAAGTTAGTAACTCTAACATGTAACATTGGATTACTAGTTTCTTCCTCAAAAATATATTTTAAAATGAAGTACGAGTTTTTTTTCATTAAAGTTTAAAGTGAGAGTATATTTCATAATATGACAAAATATTAACATGTACAGACAGTACAGTCATAACATAATGTCATATGGATATTCTGTAAACATTAGGGGAAGTACTGTTTCCAATTATTTTAAAGTGCTTTTACGTTAATATGTGTGCCATGTATGAACTTTTTTTCTTCTCAAAGACAACGTCCTACTCCAATGAACGAGATCTCTTTCCCTTGGCATCTTCCGCAGGCGATTTCCTCTTCATCGAAATCTGCACATCCCCCACAAACTCATCAATCACATTTGGATACTGCTCCAGGAGTTTCTTCCATCCGTCCGATTCCATCATCTCCTTGAGCGTCTTGTAGTGCTTGAGGATGACCCGCTTGGCCTCAACTTCCAGCAGCTGGTACCTGAAACAGTGCGCGTGGGCAAGCATGTCGAAGGCACAGTCAATGTCCATGTTCTGGATGAGGTTGTACTGCACTGCAACATTAGGATTGCTAGTGACCTGGAACAGAGATATGTGTTGACTAATCTAGCACACCTCCAAAAGATTGTTTATAGTAGTAGATTTTTACCTGATAGAGTTTGAGAAGGGAACTGAGATCCAGTAACTCCTGCTGCAGCTCTGTTGAACTTTTGGGCTCCTTTGTAGGATCGTCACTTCCTGGCTCCTCAGCTTTCCTCCATTCCTCCCTGTGCGCCTTTTTGCGATAAATGCACCTCAGCAGCATTCGGACAGCCTCTGGAGTCACATCTTTAATCACCAGACACTCTTTATTCTCCCCATTCAATGGAGTGTTGAACATCATCTTAAAGACCGGAGACAGGGATGCCAGCACGTCCTTGTGACACGGAAGGTGCTCGCCCTCAGAGGTGACCAGGGCATAGTCTGTGGGCTTGTGGATTGACACATGATCCAGCACCTTTTGCAACATGATGGGCACGACCAAGTCCATGCACATGGTGAACATGATTCCCGACCGGATCTCACCATTCTCCGTTTTGTTTGTCCCGTTACTCCCGTAACTGTTGGGCGTCAATGTCACTTCATGTTGACTAAATATGCCTGGCTTGACCAGCCTCTCTTCAACAAGTTCCCTGCCCTTCCTGGTGAGTTTGAACGTGAGCAGGCGCTTTGTCTTTGGTGTGGCGGAGAAGTGAATGGTGAGACGGCCGTCAGCCTTGCGGAACGCGAATTTTATCTGGAGATTCACATTCCGCATGAGGCTGAAGAAGTCCTTGCTCTCGGTGTCCAGGCGCGCCCTTCCAGTGCCGGTCACGTCAAGGAGGATCTCAACCTGGAGTTCAACCATCTTTCCCACAAGAGCCATGGCGGAATCTATCGTTACTTTCAGCTTTTCATTAAGTTAAAAAGTGTTACAATGTTATTCAGACTTAGAGCGTCTATTTGAATGTAGAGCTCAGGCAGCTGTACAGCGCAGCGAGAGGAAGTACTTCGTTACGAAGTATTATCTCTTTCATCACCTATGTTTCTTCCGAACCCCACCTGCGACGCTGCCGCCTCTCCGGTCGGATTGCGCCAAAATGCGAAAACATGTTAGAACACGTTTCTTGGAGGTTCATGTTTGCACGGCACGGTGGGGCTACTCTACTTAACAAAGTTCGGGTTAAGCGGCGAATTTTGATTCAACGTCAGGAAATACGTATAATGAAACCAAATTATACTGTATATAATGAATAAAATGATCGGGAGCGATTGCAGAAGTCGTACCAGTAGCCAAATTTGGGTCAAATTGTCATTTAATGTCAAAACTAACACCATTTTTGAATTTTTCAGCATTTTTTGAATTAGAAAATGGTTCTAAACATAACTTTGCATGGCATTATCAATACAAAACTATAGAGCTAGCTTGCCTAACCAAACCAAACCTAACATTCCTCTCTTCTTGAAATGTTCTTCATTTTTCCTAACCCTGCGGGAGCCCTAGCCCTGCAAGAGCCCTGTACACTGTCCCTGTAGGTTCCCTAAGTACTCTAGCCATGTGGGTGCTATAGGCCTACAGCAGGCCTGAATCCTAGCCCTGCGGGGCCCTAAGCCTCAAGAGCCCTTCTGTGTAGGATTTCTGGGAGAAACAGCAAGAAAGCCAAAATATAATACATAACACTAACATTTGTCTTTTTTGTTACATAAAATTATAAATTGCATATGTATGTAAAATATATTGATCCTGTCTAGAATTGGCTGAAAAATCTTATAAAAGAGTCATTTTTACTCTAACTCTAACTTTTAAGGTAATTTTGGCCACTGGTACGACTTCTGCAATCAAGCCAAATATTCTATTGAAACTTGCTTCATTGCTTCAAAAGCTTAGTTTGTATATTGTTGGTTTACATAAACTTAAGTAAAGTCTAAATTGATCCCTTCATATTTAACCATCCCTTCATATTTAACCATCCCTTCTTAGCTGGGCAACCCTCTATTTCCTTCACCGATTTCTTATCTACTCTGCTTCGACTTCATTGCTTCGCTGGAAAGTTTTTTGCTCAGCTTGTGTTTCGCCGAGTACTCGTTACAAATGGAACTCAGCTCAGCGGCCTCAGCCCAACAGGCAAGCGGGAAGAGGCGGAAAGCAAAACAACCCAACTCGAAGACTTTCCATCTTGCTGCCCCGCCCTTGAGCAGCTCTAGAGCACGGTGACCTACCGGTAGGACCCCCGATGGGCCCTTCGTCCATAGGGCAGCTGGTCCTCTTTTGGCGACCATGTTGGTGTGCACGAGTGCCGAGTTCAACTTGTGGCTCCCGGCTTCTGAGGTGGCGTCCTCCCTGGGCCGGGGTCGGTCTCTGTGGTACGTGACGGAAGGAAAGGTGAACCAGAGGGCGGCAATCTACCCAGTGCCGGTCACGCAGTTCAGGGACAAAGTGCAGATGAAGTAAGTTATGGAACGTATTATTGTTAAGTTTGTCTTTAGGTAAATTTTATTGCATTTGGGCGTGTTAAACTCTAACATACTGACTCGTGTTTCCAGCTGGTATTCCTCCACCGCCGGTCTCGTCCCCACCCAATACGAACTCACCATAACGGTCACGCCCTCAGACCTCCTCCACACTCCCACCACCGACATCGGCCCCAAAGGATTCGTGCCCTCAAAGGAGCAAGAATGGAACATCAGACTCAAGTGCAAACACCCCGCTAACAGCGCTAAAACGACCTCAAAACTCACTGTAACAGTCACAATAAGGCTGACAGAGGACGGATACGAGCCCAAGTCAAAGCAGGGCGTGTTGACCAGGAGCAAGATGTGCCCTGTAGGGCAGGTGAGCCCCACAGTGGTTGCCAGGGCAAGTGGCCCTCCGCAGCATAAGGTGTTCCTGGGCGTGGTTGTCGGGGCGCTGTTGGTTGTTGTGTTAGTGGCGCTGGCTGTGGGCGTGTTTCATGTGCGGAGACTGAGGAGGGCGGCTAAGGAGGGGGCGGGACGGGTTCAGGACGGGTATGCTCCCGTCGTGGATCAGGATCAGGAATTCACATTTCACAGAGGTAAGACTTCACTTATTATTTGGAGAAATGAGTTAAATGTTTCAAGTACAAGGGCTACGTTCATAAAGTTCTTGGACGAAATATTATTTATGATGGGTTAATGATTATTAGCTCTTAAAACAAAGCTAGCCGTTTATTGGTTCAGTGGCACAAAGTAAACGACTATCTCTTTAATCATTTAGATTGCAAATGCCTAATGACTTGACTACTGCACAAGATGCAGTAGCAGGGGATTAAATTACTTTTATCCTATATTTAACATATTATTTGAGATCCTATGTACAAAATGTAACACTCTTTAACAACACGTTCCTCTTGGATGCCGCTCCTCACAGACACAAATCTCCTTACAATCAAAGTTCCACACTGGCCCATCCCTCAGCTCAAACGAGATCTCCAATTCCTCATCAGACATGATGTCAATCTTATCCCCTTGCCAGTCCTTCCATGAAAGGAGGCAATTCCGACCCCAGAACAGACGCTTGCCTTTGAGAATGGCCTTGAAGCCGGCAAGGCTGCAGGCGGTGTCGGAGTCGATTTTGAACATTGCGGTGTGGTTGATTTTGACGATGTATTCCTTTTTGTCGACGGGGAAGATTGGGGGCATCTTTGTGCTGCTCATGGTCAACCATTACATTTGAAATGGTAACTTTCTACCTTCAAAAGTTGGATAATTTTACTTAGAATTGTTGTAACTTGACATCTGAAAGTTACTTTTGAGATAATATAAACTGTATTACAGTAATTTAAGTTAAGTTTTCATGAGTCAATGAGGAATGTAATGTAAATCTTTTCAAATGTAATCTAGTATTCCCTGCTGGCAGTGCTTCCATGAGATGTGTCCATGATGCTGTCACTGGTTATCCGGCTGCGTCCGCCTTCTCCACGGGCAGCAGCAAGTTGCGCAGCAGTTTGACTTTTTCTTCCTCTCCTTTCGACCGTTGTGTCCAAGGTCGAGCTCTGCGGGGTCAAGATCGTCTTCGTCAAGGAGCTCGCATTTGAATTTGTGAATCGGACCTGGAAATTGACAAAACTAAATACTATAAGGTTTTGGAGGAATATTTTAACAGACTGACAGTGACCAATTTTCAATATTATGTTAGGATCATGAGCCATCAACGAATTTGGGCAGTGTCTCAATGGTGGCGTGTCATGCTCAGACATGCGACTTGGGTTCGAATCCCGAACTTGTCATAAGTTCTTCATTCATTCTCCAGCTGTCCAAATATAAAAGATATCGAGTTAAAATTGGTCGTGTATCTTCTGAGTATTCGGACAGACCTTTTCTTATTTCAAAAGCGACTTGTAGATCATTGTCATCGTGTATGTCGATACTATCTCCTTCTCTGTCGATCCAGCTGAGATGAATTGACTTTCCTTGATATCTGAAATGCAAAATTAACGCTAACATGGGGAAGAACTGGGACAGTCAATTTGGGTTACCCTGGCTTAGCAGTGATGATGTCCTTGAATCTGTTCAAACTCGTCGCCGAGATCGGGTCCACCTTGAACACGAGATTGTGGTTGATCTTGACAACGTAGGAGAACTCTTCCAGGTCGGGCTCGTGGTGTCGATGATGGCGTTGTTGATGATGTTCTTGGTCCAGCTCATCCAGGCCTGCTTTCATCATTATGAGAGGAGCTTATTCTCTGTGCGACTACAGGGTATCCCAGAAATATTGTAATAAAACCATCAAAAGTAAACGTTTAAGGTCAATTATCCTATCTGCATTTCGCTCCCCTCAGTTAAAATAATGACCGCAAGGGGGAGCAGTCAATTGTGACCCACTCAGCACAGTAGTAAGCAAAACAAAGAATACTCAGCTGAGTTCCACCAGACTAGCTGTGCTGAGTGGGTCACGATTTCCTCCGCCTCCAAGCGGCTCTTCTATAATATTATTATATAAAGCTGAGCGCCAGTGTAGATAGGATAATAACTGCAAGGCATCAATGTGAACTAAATTTGCTGGGATCAGGGTTCTTAAGGGATCTCTAAGAAATTTTAACCATAGGCCAAGAAATTCCAGGCTCTAGTTTAGAATCCCTTGCTAAGGTCCATCATTTCCAAGTCAGTTATAAGTTACCAATGAACTATTGTAGGCTCATGTCTTTACCGTAGTTTACTTTTTTTACGATATTTTGGGATACCCTTTACTAAGCTACACCGCCTACACGGCCTCTCACCTATCTGCCTCCTCGGCATGATCTAAACAGATCCGTCAAAGAAATCGTCAACCATTGAATCGCCACGTCATGCCTTCAATTGTTTTTCTCTCAAATCTCACACAAACCGATTAATAACTTCTACGAAGGGAAATAATCTGTTTTTAATTCCCTCCGATGTTCGTAATTGTTTGTTATTCAGAGTGTGTTAAAATGCTTCACTCGAATGTCAAGACTATTGATTTGCTTATTCTCTGTATTGTTCTCCTTTCCCAGAGCTCGTAAGCCTTTCTCATTTCATAGTATTTACTCATGAAATTACATAGATAGCACCTGCCGATAAAAAGGCTGGGCTATAAAAAGCTCTGGCCTGGTCTCAGTATCAATAATTAATCTCGTTTGGCTTCCTGGTTTCGTTTGAAGGCCGTTTGCACGGAAAGAAGTTAATGACGAAAAGATTGGTCAATGAATTTGACGAATGACGCTCCTTTCACTCTTACTTGATTGATCTTAAGCGAACCCAATGTAAAAAATGTCACCTGTCACCAAGCATTGCTAAAAATGTACACTAAACCGTACTAACTATATTTACTTAAAAATTAATTAAATTTAAACTTAAGGCCAGCTCGGTATTATATAGGGCTTGGGCCAACCTAATATAATGGGATTCTAGATTTTATTAGAAAAGTTCTCTCAGAATATGACCTTTAAGACATATTTGGATCTTTTAAAAGGAAAATGCAAGATGGTAATTCATGATTTTGTTTTACAGGTCCTCAACTCCAACAGCTCCCTCAGCCTTCTGTCCATCAGCAGCCTCTCCCACCAGCTCAGCCACAGCAGCAGCGCCAATCCCGCTCTCAAGTCATCTGGATTCGGCACCCCTCGGCTGTCCAATCTACCCTCGACTGCACCACGCGCCACCGCCAAATGAACCGCCGCCTCCATTGCCAATTACAGGTGAACATTACTTCTAATAGTAGTAAATACGTTATTAGTAATACGTTAATATTCCCAGGCCCTGATGGCATCGCACCCTTCCCAGTAGGCGCTGCCGCTGCCGAACAAGGCATGTTCGCCGACGCCGGCTCCCGAGTCAAAGACTGGGTCGCCTCCCAGCCACAGCAGGCACACGCCGGGACCCAACCTCAGCCATCACTCCCACCTGGCAGCCAACCCCCGCCGCCAGTGCACACAGTCGACCCGGACGCCGTCATGCGCCAGCTGGAGGGTGACCGGGCACGCCTAGCACTGGGTCAGCTGTTACAAGAGGGCACATTTGGCCGCGTCTACCAAGGGACGTTGCTAGAGCCGGACAGTGGCGAAGAGATTGACGTCTACGTCAAGACTGTTGCCGCGGGCTCATCCCATACACAGAGTCAGATATTGATCAAGGACGCGACTGCGTTGAACGGCCTTGACCATGCGCACGTGCAAACGCTCTTAGCGACGACGTGGGATGGCACGAGTCCGATGCTGGCGTTTCCCGCGGTGAGCGGTGGGAATATGAAACGGTGGCTGCAGTCGCATAAGCAGAATGGGCTGAGCACGCATCTTGTGGTGTCGTTTGGGTTGCAGATGTGCAAGGCGATGCAGCATCTGCATAGGAGGAAGTTTGTGCATAAGGATATTGCGACCAGGAATTGCTTGTGAGTCGAAAATGTTTACAAATGTTTGCTTTTCTTGGTTAAATTAACCCGCTTTTAAAAATATGCTTCCCTGTACGAGTCCGGACATGTGCAGTAAAACTACTTTGTACTTAACTTCCGAAAGTTTGGGGCTAAATGATTTCCTTCGATTATCAGGCTGTGCAGCTGTGGACATTTGATTTAAATGTGCTTAAATCATGCTTAAACTTGCTTTTCCAGTCTTCACGGTGATAACCAGCTAAAATTGGCTGACGCCGCCCTTGCCAGAGACCTGTTCTCAACCGACTACCACTGCCTGGGCGACAATGAGAACCGACCTATTAAGTGGATGCCGATTGAAGCCATTGGATTGAAGAAATATTCGAGGGCTTCAGATGTGGTAAGATTAGCTTATCGATGTTTGTGTTAAGACCTTAATTTGCAATGTCAGCTAGTTGAAGTTAATATCTCGTTAAGAGAATAATTGCAATTGTGTCAATATTTGCATATAAATACAGTTACTTGGAAGATATTTAGGTTTCTCAAACTTATGGATATAACAATCAATAACGTGAATTATGAGAGTAGACCGTACTTTAAAATATCTTCTCCATTCCAGTGGTCACTCGGAGTCTTCCTCTGGGAGCTGATGACCCGCGCTCAGCAACCCTTCTCCGACATTGACCCCTTCGAAATGGAAGCCTATCTCCGCGAGGGCTACAGACTCCACCAGCCCCTCAACTGCCCGGACCAGCTCTACTCCGTGCTCGTAAACTGCTGGCATGCCCGGGCGCATGAGAGAGCCACGCTGCATGTGTTGTTTGGCCATTTGCAGAGCTTACAAAGGGAGCTAGTGCAGTTTGTTTGAGGCTACTACCAAAAAGATTGCTACATTATATGTAACATAGCCCTGAAGAGTAGTTTGAGGAGCGCGTGCATTGTGTATCTAGTCTGCCTTAAGCCTGAGCCACACGACAAAAGTTAGAGCAATTTTATGTCGTGTGGACAGAAGATTGTAATAGTGGATGGACCAAAGAAGATTTAGTTACTTTTTCCTGGGAAAAAAAGATCTCCATTTTTGTAATACAAAAGTGCATTTCAGCTATCAATGCAAATGATATTTATACTAGTATTTTGGAATACTAACAATAATAATATAATGTGTTCAGAATAAACCAAATTTTACGTACGATAAAACTTGACCTTTGATTCACTTTCTCCGAAATGTTTCATACGTAGCTAGAATGCTGTAATCTTGATAAATAAGTTACACTCTTGTTACTTTGTTTCATCATCGATGTACGGCAAAATTGTTTGCCCACGAAGGAAAGTAGTGAATGTACAGGGGAGATGCCCATTGTCTACCTTTCCACAGACGGCTTCAATCAAGCTGTCCGTGACCGTTCATTCTCTCTTTAGCTGTACCTAATGCATACGCGTTCCAGTACTTAAACTCATTAGATAATAACTTCATAATCTGAATTTCATAATACGCATAGTACAGTCGACTTTGTTGTTAAGTGAAGTCGATAGTACTGATGTGCCTCTGTAATATTTTATTAACTTTTTCAAATAATAAAGCACACTGTTTGAAAATGATAATTAGCATTTTGTTACTTGATACACAGTCCCAAGTATTGCCATTTAAATGCCCTGCTTATCTCCTGTAGACAGATTGTTAGACTGCAAAAACGATGCATAAATAAGGAGGGCAAGTCTTCCTCCTCACTCCTCATCCCCCTTGTGGCGGTACATAAGAGAGATAAAAGATGCGATGATAATGAGCAATTAAGACAAAAATGTGTATCCTGTTAATTGTTATTGAATTTGGATAGTGACAAGGACTGTAGTTAATGAAAATCACATACTATTAAAAAGGGTAAGTTTGCTATGATTAAAGACATTACAGAAGAGGAAATACTATTACTGGATCTAAACACTAGAACAACAAGTTTAACCGTTCAATGACACCTAGTACCTGTCATCTTCATAGTTATCAACTATCAACAAAAGCAATCTCATATTTTTGCTCCTGTTTGCATTTCATAAAACTCATTGAGTCATCGTAGTAAAAACAATATCCGATTTTTAATCCCTTCTCCAGGTCGTTCATCTGCAAGCTGTGACATATTAACGTGTTTTAAAACTGCCTAAAAATGGACTACGGTGATGATCAAAAAGGACCCAAAAGCATGGCAAAGGTTGAGAAGCGGATCGACAACCTGGCCATGTTCCTCTTCTTCTTCAACATCCTCGTATTCTTCATCGCCTTGGTCACTTTTGGAGTTTGTATGTGGATCAGATTTGACCTAGATTTTAGGTAATGCCTCTATAAAGTTTAAACGATAAGGTGTGCCTAATGACAAAAAATGATGAAGCTCTCCATGAAATGTTATATCGTTTTTTTATTCGAGCAAACATTCGCTGGAAAAGTTTCCGTGCAGTATATTATTCTCTGCTATACTATTAAGTATTAACAAAGGAGATATCTAAAATCTCTTATATTAACTACGTATATCCTGTTAGCACCTAAAATCTTTTGCCAGCGCCGATGTCAAAGTAGTATTTTCATTTTAATATATTATTTGATTAATTGAATTGTAAAGGCGGCCGGCTGACCGATCCGATACATTGTAACATTATACTTTTTCGAACTAAAGGTATAGCGAAAAAAAGTGTGGTTTGGACAACGATTACACCATCGATATTTAATAGCGTACGGTACTAGTAGTGATAACCATTTTTTTGTGTCTTGCAGAGTATGGGTGTCCGCCATGGATTGGTACAGCTACTGGTATTGCATGTATGTCATCTGTATTGCTATGGTTTACTCGTTGGTCAACTCAATCCTAGCCTTCTACGCTTGTGTGAAGGTACGTATTAAAAATAGCCATATAAGTATACTTCATCGTATATTTGTGAAAAGATATGTCATAAATAAAAATTTATTAATATATTTCGTATGAAAAGGCTAAAACCGAGTTATATGGAAATAAGCCTTGCAAAAACCTGAGTAAGTACCCCCTATTAACTGTCATAAGAAGCCACATTTTTTGTTAGAGCTGTGCAGATCCAGAAGTTCCGACATATCCGAATATTAACTATATAGATATTTATATAATATTTTATTTGGCTATAGACCTGAGTGAGGCTGAGTCCGACTTGGTTACCACTCATCTCAATTTGATAAATGCATAGTCCCTCTACTGGGTTACACGCAGCTGATCCTAAAAGTGTATGCACATTTTATTCTCTATGCACTTCAGTATATCCTGAAACAGGAACCTAGTATAATACATAGGTTCTTACCGGAAAGAATTTGAGTTGTAGAGTTGTTCCCTAAATGGTTTATTAGTTAAATAATTGGCATAACTGTTTCAGCGTCGTACCGGCTTGATGACGTTCTGCATCGTCAACTACTGCATCCTGATTGTGTGGCAGGTGATCGGCGTGACCGTCATGATCATCTACGGCGTGGAGGACAGCGACGTGCTCATCCTGGACCTTGATGACAAGCTCATGTTCATGGTCTATCAGTGGGATGAGAATGATGGAGTTACGAGGATATTCAAGCAGATTATGGAATATGTAAGTGGAATTTCTATTATTTAGTCTCATTTGAGGTGTTTTCACTAAGGCTTCAAACACCAGTTAACTGTTGTGATTACTGAATAAATTATTAAATGAAAATGTAACTTGTTTGTCAATAAGTAATATATATTACAGGTTGGATGCTGTGGATCCGATGGGGCTGACGACTTCTACGTCAAAGCGCACAAGCCAATTCCTTTTGAGTGCAGAGATCAAGTAAGCTAAATACTTTTCCCAAAAAGAATCACTTCGTCTAGCTTTAACAAGATCTCCTTGCCTAAGCTAATAATAAAAAGCCTATTATATGTACAATATAATATTGTTTCCACATGCTCTTAAAAAGTAAACAGACCGTTTCTGAATAGCAGGTTTCTTATATTACTTTTGGAGGCATTTCTGCCATTTAATCCAGAATCTGAACCGAGGGTTCTACACTTGGTCCAACCCGATCTTAGTACCCAGACACCCTTTTCCCCAAGGCTGTATATAAGAGCCAAAAATAAGAGCAGGCTGCTTCTGTGAGCAGCCCTGTGTTTCTTCTTATAACCTGGCTTTCCCCTAAATCTAACAGCTAATCATGTAACTCTCCATTCAGATAACAGGCAACGAATACGCCTACGGTTGTCGCCAACAGCTCGCCTGGTGGCTCGAACCCTGGACCTCGACCCTGGCAGCCCTTTCCCTCGTCCTCACAGTCGCTGACGCAGTCGGCATCGCATTCATGCGCTCATACCAGAGGTCGCTCAGACAATATGAGCAAATGCGATCAGAGGGGTACAACTAAAGGCCTATAAAATGAGTTAAGAACTCTATGGCCTAGTTTTCTTGTGATTCCGGTGCGATGACGAGCTGTGATTTGAAGATAGCACAGTGAAATGATATTTATGATAATGAAGAAGTGAAATGTGCGTGTTTGTGTGTGACATATTAAAGCTGGAGTGTTTTGCTGATAATGAAAAGCAGCGTTGTAAACAGAAGCATGGAGCAATGATATTCATTGCTCAATGACATAAGGAAGAGTCGAAATGTTAATAAATGTGGATGATTTGCTTTGGATTGAAGATAATAGAGGCAATCATACATGAACATACATTACTAACAAAATATTTTTTTAAATGGACACGCACCGCTATATGCGCTAATTAAGGGTAAATTAAGGGTGCCTTGTTCAAGCATTGGGAATAATTACAATTCTTAAAATTTCCATGGAAAATGTGATTCTTGACGTAATTCAGGTGTAATTCTATGTTATCATAATTACTAGAAATATGTAATTCTTGACTTTTCTAAACAAATGTAATTGTAATTCTTGTAAAATAACTGTAATTTCACAATGCTTTCCCTTGTTTTAGAGAAAAAATATGCCCCCATAAAGGATTTAGTCCGTGTTCATGTATGGAGGCAATAGTTCTTATTCGCAAACAAATTTTATTGTTGATTTGTTGTTTTGTACAAGGGCAAGATGTAGCCCTGGTCAGGACTTATACTGATAATACATAAATAAACTTATAGTACGATGCGTAAAATGATGTTCACAAAGACCTTAATTAGATATTTTGCTATATCCTATCCATTCGCATTCCAGACTTCATTCTAAAAGTGTTCTATAATTTCCTCCAATATTTAAGAACAATCTTAAAGACCTTCATAGGAATTAGCATCTTTATTATTCCTTTGAACAGGGCATTAGCACATGCGTTTATGGCACCCTGTGTACTTAATACATTGCCTTCAGTGTTCAATAGCTCATGACTGAATCAGTCCTTAATTTTTCATAACAAGTGAAAGTGCCGGTTTTTGTGCTTTTAAAAATGTCTGGCAAATACGACGACTATCATCAGCCCGATTTGGAGAAGCTGCATAAGAAAGTTGAGCACAGTTCCATCTTTCTCTTCTTCTTCAATGTGATCACTTTCTTCATTGCTTTGACGACGTTTGCGGTGACGCTGTGGATCAGATTTGACCTGGACTTCAAGTAGGGATTTGAGTATTAAAACATTTCTCTTAGCTAGAGTAATTACTGACTTGTACAGGTATTTTGAAATGAATTAACTCTTTTCACTTGTCCAAAATATTTTTGTAAAACTATTTATAGGCGATCAAGCCTATTTTTTTATGAAGTCACCAGCTACGGAGTAAGGTGGTTGTATTCCCTAGGTTTCAAAAGTGTCTTTGTTTTGTGATTCTTAACATGTGTCTTAGGTGCATATTGAACTATTTTAGAGCATGGATTCCTGCCATGAATTGGTACAGCTACTGGTACTGCACGTATGTCATCATGTTTGCCATGTGTTACTCTGTGATTAACACTTGTCTCTGTCTCTACGGAGCGTACCAGGTAAGAAACAAGTTTAAAGTACTCCCAACTTACAAATGTTTACATAATAAGGAAATATTTTAATGATTTTTACTATATTGTTACTGTTATTCACATGAACTTATGGCAAAAGACTTTGTAGACATGACTGAACCTGTGAACCATAATTACCACTATAGCCCGGTCGGTGCCTTTTCCCTTAGGGTTATCAACTTCAATATCAAGTCTGCAATTCTGAAATTCCGTTAGTTAGAACTGAGAAGATTAAAGCATAATATTTTGTGAATCAATTCCTGATATTCCAGCGCCGTGGCGGCCTCCTCACCTTCTGCATCGTCAACTTCTGGATCCTGATGGTGTGGGAGTTCATTGGCGCCGTGGTCATCCTTGTCTATGGCATCGAGGACAGCGACACGTTGGTCAACGAGCTGAGGGACGTGTTCATGGAGATGGTCTACAAGTGGGATGATAATGATGGGGTCACGAGGATATTCAAGCAGATTATGGAATATGTAAGGACCACAGATCTCTATAAGTAACCATAGATTGGAACCATATATATTCATTGATCAATAGAGCAACCAATCTATGGTTACTAAATACTAATACATATCTGTGGTAAGGACACTCAATAATTTGATCTTGTAGACGTACCAGGATTCCCAAGTTGACTATTGTTTAATTCGTTTAACTCTTGGATTACTTTTTTTCAGGCTGGGTGCTGTGGTTCCAATGGCTCAGAAGATTTTGATATGGCGATGAAACCAATTCCATTTGAGTGCAGAAATCAGGTAAGCTTTCAACAAACACGAAGAAACCTAATGGAACATATAATTAAATTTCCTCCTCTTCAGAATACTGGTAACGAATACCCCTACGGCTGCCGGCAACAGATCGCCTGGTGGCTCGAGCCCTGGACCTCACCCATGGCCGCGGCTTGCATCTTCCTCATCGTGGCGGACGCCATCGGCATCATGTCCGTGAGCTACTTCAAGAAGGCCTTCAGGAAGCTAGAGCTGGCGATGAGCGAAGGGCAGGCGGAACAATTTTGAGCGGAATCACGAAACCTTTTGGGGTTGATATGCGCGTTTTGGATGCATAATGGAGCTCCTTTAATTTAGTAAACTGTAAAATATTAATTGCATATAATTATATAATTTCAATTTTCCGTTGCTAGAGACATTGCAAAAAGCTTTTAAGGGATAACTTTCATGTAACCCAATTTAGGCTTATTAAACTCAGTTAACTCACTAAATTGTGGATTTAGTGGTTCAATCGCAACGCGACGTTATTCCTTAATAAATACCTTTAACAGTAAAATGAAAATCTACAATATAGTATTTTATTGCAAACACTGTTTATTCTTTTATTTCCATTGTCTTTGGGACTGTAATAATGATAATAATAACATGATAAAGTTGAGATAATCTCTCCAACATTTATATTTTTCTTCTCTTGGTAATTATAATATCTTCAGGTGAATATTGTCTTCATAATGTGTTGCAAAAAGCATAAAACTGTACACATAGTCTTTATATTATCTTATATATAGATGTAATAGTAATAATAACCTATAATTTGTGTGTAAATATCAAACTGAGGAACGGTGGAGATCTAAAAAGCAGCAATAACACTGCTTTCTTTTTCAAAACAAAAGCGTGCAAAATACTTTTTGGGTGAAGCGCCACAGTGGTTTAATAATGAACATAATGCCGAAAATTACTATATAAGGGAATCCGACACCTCTCGGCGCTCCTGGAACATTTCCTGAAACATTTTCCTGAAACATTTCCCAGAACAATTCCTGAAACTTTTCCTGAAACTTTTCCACAAGGTCAGGTATTTTTGTTGTTTTTCTGTCTGTTGTCCAGTAGCCTAGTTGGTATAGTGTTGGTCTTGTTATCCTGAGATTGTTGGTTCGAATCCCCCTTGTTCCCTTGTCTTTGTTCTTGTTCTCTGTTCTCTCTATTAGGTGCTTGTTAAATCCTTAGTCATAGTCTGCGTATATTTTGCATTTTCTACCTTTAGTATACTTAAAACTCTTATTGGAAGCTCACCTTTCTAATCTAAGTGAAGTATATACATCAAAATAGATATAATGTAGCTGTGGATGATGATAGCCTTAATTATCTTTAAGTTTTATACATGTATATTTACCATTGTATACAAGTAATAAAAATAACTGCAGTTAGTCTAGTGCAATACTGCCCGGCCTCTCTGTGCCGAAGTCGAATATTGAAATACATTTAACTACAAAACAACAGTAACATTAAAGTATCCTAATGAATTTTTACACTTGTACCTGCCTTAATTATAACAGTTTTGGGAAATGTTTCAGAAAATGTTTCATGAATTGTTTCAGGATTTTTGGCGCCCTCTAGCTTCTTTACAGTAAAGCTTTTTGGGGAAAAGTTTCAGGAAAAGTTTCAGGAATTGTTTCAGGAAATGTTTCATGATTTGTTTCAGAGGCGCCGAGAGATGTCTCATTCCCTCCGTGACCCCATCATTGCATTGTTGCCCTACCCTTTTGGATCTCCTCATGATCCTTCCCCATTTACTTTCATCCGATACACTAATTTTGGACTTTGGTGTCTTTGACATCCATTTCAAAATCTCTATTAGGGATGCAGAGCCACACTTCTGGATTCGGTTGTAAAGCAAGATTTTTTTGTTTACTTGTTTAAGTTTTATTGCTTTTGTACCTATGGATATATATTTAACTGAGGAGTTTCGTTAGTCACGTCAGTGTCATAAATATATTGCCTTTGAGGGCCCGGCTCATACATGGAAACAGGGGGGAGGTGTTGGAGGGGGGGTCCCCCTGGGAAAAAATTGATCACGCCTGAGTAATACGTAGGAAGATAGGGTCTAAGGCAACAAAGTTTCACCTCAGAGGGAACAAGGCTTAGCTAAGTGAATCCAAATAAATGAACGTGTAAGACTTGTGAGTGTGTTGACATGAACCTCTCTATTGATCTTCTAGCATCAAGAGCCCATGGTCGGCCCACGCTCGTCGGCGTGCTCCGACCGAACCACAAATGGGTTCGCAACGTCTGGTTGCTACCCTGCATAGAATTTGCAACAGCATGTTGCAATAATGAATATGGTCACCCTTTACTACTGTATTTGATAAAGTATAATACTAATAATAATAGGCATAAGGGGGCTGTGGTGGGAATATGCTAAAAAATCGCACAGTACAAAAAACGCACAGTACATTTTTTGGCTGCAAGAAAACGCACGGTTAAAAA
>LR140244.1:0-18281 GCA_900659605.1 Tisbe holothuriae | reverse complement strand
GTAGTTGGTGGTAGTGGAGTAGTTGTTGTTGTGGCTGTAGTTGGAGGTGGCGTAGTGGTAGTAGTAGTTGTTGGTGGTGGTGTCGGAGTGGTAGAGGTAGTAGTTGGTGGTAGTGTTGAAGTAGTGGTAGTAGGTGGAACTGTCAGCTCAGTTGTTGTCGTTGGAGCAAGAGTCAGTGTGACCGGCTCAATGGGCTCTAACGGTACAATAAATTTCCATGCATTATTATTGTGCAGCCAATGAAACATGAGCCTCAAGGACTAATATTTCATTTCACCAATCTCAATAAAGGCGTTCATGGAAATTTATGACAGCAGCCTCGAGCAAGCTGTCGAGTCAGCATCATTATGCTCTTGTTCTACAAAGGACTGCCACCCAAGCCAAGCTGCTCACCTCCGGTCCGGAGCTTCCTGTTCATCTCCTTGCACGTGGCGCTCATCTCGTGGTGGTAGGACCTCTGCAACGAGTCCCTCTTTGCCGCCATGCCAACTTCACACTGGGGACTGCCGTCACCCTCTGGGCAAAGGCATTCTCCAGGCATGTTGCATGTGCCCTGGACGGGACATCCTGCATAGGGCACACACTCTGTGCAGTTGGCTCCCTGCCATCCGGGATGGCACAGGCACTCATCAGTTTGACCCTCTTCATTGGCACAGAAACCATGATCAAGGTCACAACCTATTAATTAGATCATTAGAAAACATGTGGGCACATGTGCAGTCATATATTTTACCCTCTTTGCAAATTGGACAGTCGCAAAGCGCCCCCATCCAGCCCTCGTCACACGAACACTCCATTGGATTCTCATAGCATCGGCCATGATCACATCCAGGGAGAGTCATGCAGGTGTCGCACAGTGGTCCAGACCATCCCTCATCGCATCTTGAATAAATCACATTAGAAATAGCTACTTAATTGTCAAGGTAAATACCCACATGCACTGTCCAGGCTCATCGCAGAACCCGTGCTTGCAACCCTCACGGCAGACGGCTATTAATAGGAGAGGTTGCGTGATTACAAAATTGAATATTCCGCCATTTCAATATACTCACCAATGTCACAGTCCGCACCCGTGTACCTCGTCTCATTCCTGCACACGCAGTCCAACGCGCCGACGCAGTACCCGTCGTAGCAGCCTGGCTTGGGCACGCAGCGGTCACACGCCGGGCCCTCCCAGCCAACCTCGCACGCGCACGTCTGCGGCCGGACGCAATCACCGTGGATGCAGCCATGTGCGGTGTCACGCGGGCCAAAGGCGCAGAGGGGAGTGCGGCAATGGCGGGTCTTGTCTGACCATCCCGGCATGCAGATCATCTCGCCCTCTTTGGTGCAGAGATAGTGTTCCGTTTCCTTGAAAGTGCAAATGTTAGAATAGTGGAGTAGATAGTATTGATTTGTTGGAAGGTTATATCGCGTATCGGAATCCCATTCCATAACATTTTCCGACTTAAAACTTAAAAATATGTGCACTACTACGTGAATAAATGCATACCGTAAATACATTTTCTTATATTAAGGATTATATAATATACTCGCATACCTTAAGATTCTCGGCCATACAGGGCATCTGCTCATTGAGCAGCGGCGTCATCCTATGCCCAGTCCCCGGCAGCGAGAATATATTCATGGCCATGGTCTCCTTGGTCAACAGCACCATGATCACCCCAATGAACAACATCATTGAAGGCTAGTTCATGAACGACTGAAGGGTTCTGGGCTGAGTGAGACGTGTCACGATGTCGACTTGGGGGTGTTTATAGGGATACGGGATGATTTATGAGTGTGAAAGGTGAGCTCAAACTGGGTGGTGGGATGCTGAGTGGACAAGTTCAAGTGCTGTTAAAGCATGGCTGAGTGAATGATGAGTGGAAGGGAGAAAGCGTGAAGAAGTTGTTGTACATTTATGACTGGCACAGTGGTATCAGAAATCAATTTCACTACTCCTAATTATTATTGCAGAAGTACATATAGCAATGTAATACTACTGTGCCGTTTTAAAGATTAATGTCCCACGCTGAATGGATAATATACCGATTGAAGTAAAGGCCCAGCAAAGTAATTTGCAGTTTTATTGCTGTTTCTCTTTCATTAACGGCTACATAACAACAGACCTGACTAACAAGTTAATATTAACCGCTAAGAAGTTTGTTATTAAAGAACATTATTAATATATTGACGTGATTATGAAAGTTCTCTCTCAAAATGAAACCCTTTTGCAGATGTTGAGTTTTATAGGACGTTTGCTGACCAAGCTGTCAATAAATTCAAAGACTTCTTTCTTCTGCGTCCACTTTTTTCGATGATGATAGTTTTTAAACTCAAGTGGCACTACTGCACCACTTTGCTTTTGCTGATATGGCATTTTTGGGCAAGATGTTATGAAATTTCATCATTTATACAAATGAGATTTGATGATAAGCATATGTATGCAAATGGAGACTAGTTTAGGAACCAACCATGTTTAATATTTAGCTAGTACGAAAAATTATTCTTCTGTACATTTTATAAGCTTAGGGCCTATCAACGTTATGTAAATTATCAGTATCTACGTGGATGCTGTCCTAAAATATTTAGGCTAATATATCATATTGAAGTGATTGTGAATTCAATTGTTTATATCAACACGTTCATATCATACTTAATTTACTACAAAGATTTTGGTTCGAAAATTAATATGTCAAACCTCGTCAATGTTTCCATTAGCCTCCTTCCATTTGAAAAGGCCCTTTCTGATCCACAAAGGAAACATTATTGACGTCGCAAAAATTAGGTGTCAACCTTAAAACCGGAAAGAGACTAAAAAGAGGAGGCAACACACCTAGTTCGAATTCTAGGCCACATTTAGTTCGAATGGCGAAGTGAACCACTAGTTCGAACACTACAGCATGACATTAGACCGAATTTATTATGAAGTATGCATTAGTTCGAATGCTGCAGTAGGTCATAAGATCGAATATTCTCTGAAGTCTGAACTAGTTCGAACTCAAGTGTGCACTAGTTCGAACTCAGGTGTGAACTATTTCGAACTCAAGTGTGCACTAGTAAATCAAGATAGAAATGGCCAAATTAGCCGGAATAAAAATATACTGACGTTGACCATTTTGTTGGGTTTCACTGCCGGTACTAAATTTATAGTTTTTTTATTGTGTATACAAATATTAGGAATAATTGGAAGCCATAATTTCTATATGTTTGGTTAACAGTTTTCTTAGAGTTTCTGTTTCAAATAAAACCTCATTTTGTACTAATTGAATTTTAGAGCTCTTTTTAATTCTTATACATATAAGAACATACTTCCTTGGCAATTATGCAGTATGGTGCCAATCAAAACTACTGAAGGGCAAAAAATAGATTCAAACTATACTATATATTTAAATTTTATATACAATGTGCTAGCATAGTTCATAGTTAGTTTCGAATTAATGCCTACTACTGGTTCGAACTAATGATCTACTCAAAAACTGATTCGAAATAGTGCATACTACCAATTCGAAGTAATAATCTACTCTAAAATAGATTCGAAATAGTGTATACCAACAGTTCGAACTATTGAACTACCCAAAATTAAATTCGAACTATTGGAATACCTTGATGTTCGAACTAATATCAACACTAGTTCGAACTAGTGCTCCACTTCCCCATTCGAACTAAATATGTACTAAGTTTCGAACTAAGTGGTGGACGTCTAAAAAGAGTTATATCCAAAGTAGGGTAGAAAACTTTCTCCACATTTTATGCTTTTTGCTTCATTTTCCTGTGACTGTCACGTAATTATTTCTTCTTTCATACTTTCAACATGCAGAGTAAAAGTAAAAGAATTTTGAGAGGGGGAGTAAAAGAAGAGACTTTCTTCTGCGGTTGGTGCAAAATGCTACGCACATACTTTTTATACTAATTTCTTAACAAACATATATATTACAGTACATATGCTGGTTTACTTGATATAAAAGTAAAAGTTTCCCTTGGTTTGTGTAGAAAATTGATGGAAGAACTTTACTATTAATATTGTGTAGTACTAGTTGATATTTAAACGCATTCCAAAAGAATGGTCTCCTGGCTGCAAAGTAGTTTAAATATAGTTAAACTTCTCAAGACGTCTAGCAGCACTGAACCAACATGAACTGGTATTCTTGTAATTTCAAAACATTAAGGCTTAAAGTAATAATTTTAGAGAGTAATTTTCTCCGGTCCTGGTGCATATCATATTATTGAGAAAACGTCAAAAATACCACGTGGATTTTTAATATAGCAATAACTTAAATGTCAAGCAGTGGGAGATATCGCCAAAAAGAATTGCATTTCTCTCCCAAGCCATTCGCAAATGAGCAAAAAACGCGAGCTTAACGTCACTAGGTCAATCCCTTAAAACCACAACCTCCCATTATTCCATTGTGTGCACTTCTGACAAGTAAGCACATCATTATGCCTAATTTACCCCTCCTTTCACCTACATTCACCTTTTAAATCCCTCCAGCGCATCTTTTAATCCCTCGTTGTTTTCTTGTATGCTAATCCTATCATCACTCTCTGAATGCAACGTCTATTTATTATTATACTGCTGTCTTCTCTTCCTCCCGTTGATGCTGTGCGCACGCGGAGCAGAAAGGCTTCTGGCGGCCTTTTCCCGCGCAAGAGGCCGTTTATAGAGTATAGAAAGCCATGATGAGGGAGAAAGGAAGGAGTGCAGCATGCCTTCTGTAGAACCAGAAATAGAGAACAACTTGGTTTTTCTCAAATCAATCATCTTAGAACAGTAGAGGAGTACACATTATAGCTCAGCGGAGCAGCGTGGTTTTGTGTTTGCCTTTACAAAACAAGAAAGCATATTGTTCTACAGCCTGGTCTCAAGAACAGTGGCTTTGCGGGACACCTAAGGAAGAAGTTTAATAAAGGACAATTAAAATCCGATCCCAGTCATGAGTCAATCGAGCGTTTCTTCAACGTGTGACGACGAGCTTGTTATATGAGGAGGACAAAACTCTGGGTGAAAACTGTCAACAAGTTATTAACCAAAAATGGAGACATCACTCGGCTGCTTCTGTAGAATCTTTACAACGTTCCTGCTTCTATTGCAAGGTAAGAATTAAAGGTCTGTTATTTTCTTGAAACACTTCCTTACTTTTTCCCCCTCTTCTTCTTTTTTTTATCGTGGCTAGCAGCCGTCAAGGGAAGAGACGAATTTCCGAAAAATAACCTTCCAATAATTAAGCATAAAAGACCCCCTTATTTATGTCTTAACTATGGCCATTTCTGTTGCTGTTCCGTGTTTCACCCCAGTGTTAGTTGGGACTGCTATGATTTTGCTCCCCCTTTCTGGAAGCAAACCGTTTCTCTTCCACTGTTGTTATATATCAGATAGATTCATTCAAAACCACAAACAAATTATGCATTATTGTAAATTCAAAGGGCAAGGAATCATATAATATTTTGCTATGAATAAAATACGTCATAAAACCACTGTGACTGAGGGAGAAAAAGCCGAATCTCGGCCACGAGGTCCTTGTTGTGACTATGAATATTATTATTATGACTTGGCAGGGTCGCCATCTATAATTCACTTCATAAAAGATACAAGATCTTAAGCATAATTTTAGCAGGAGTATGTTCTGAAGTACACCGGAATACGCAGGATTTAAATGTGAAGCACATTCTTCGATTGTTTTATGAATTCTTAGCTAGGGTGTTCTGATATGATTGATGAAATACAGCGAACTTTCAAACGCCCGGAAAGAAAAGACAAATCGACTTTCGTGTGAAACATATTTGGCTACAAATTGAATATTCAATCCTAAATTTCAGAACTTTCACTTTTTCGATAATGATGCCTTTTGAATCAAACAAAATTAGGACCAGCATTTACTCCAATATTTAGGGTTGTATCATATACTCGATTTTATAGCCTTCTTTCATATTTCCCTCTGAGTAGCAGCCATAAATTAGATTTCATCTCGGAAATGAGCGTGTGATCAAATAGAGTGGGAATTCCTTGCAACAAAAAGGATCTTTTCTTTTGATCCCCCGCAAATAGGGTGAAGAGGAGAAAGGAAGAACTTGTCTCTTTTTACACTTTTATTCTGGGGTTGGAGCTACTTCCGGTTTCCGGTTTCCGGTGTGTGTGCATGATTCACCTCTTGAAATACCTCTTAAAGCCAGTTTTTACATGTACTATTATGATAGCATAGCTTAAAATTATTTGTTTATAAAAGTATAATATGTTTTATAATGGCAATGTGTATCAAATACTTTGTACATCTTATGAAACTGCCAAACCTAGGATCAATTGTGGTCTAAACATTGTCAACTGCAAATCCCCATATTGAGAGCATTGTTTTTGCAAATAATCCGCAGTCTACATTGTCACCCTCAGGCTTAACCTTAATTCCAACATTTAGGTTTTCTGAGCCAGGAAAGCAGAAATATTAAAACAAAGCATACACGACAGCATAGCTGTCATAACGAATAAAGTGCAGTTGTGGTTATAGAAAATGTGGCAAGAAAAGCCACCATGAACTACAAGAATCAGAATCTGCAGAAAGAGACCAAGTCTACAGTGGCTATGAATTGGAAAGATGACTTTTATATATAGCTAGCCTAATACTAACCATGAATATAATTAGATCTTATTAATTCCTGACTACTGTGTACCCACTGTAGTTTGTATTTGCCCACAGTAGTCCACCAGCCAGGACTCTTTCAATTCTGGATCCCCCTTTCTGTCCCTCCTTTTCCTTCTGTCAAAAGCCCATTTTTCAATAAATGTCACCGATCAGAGAGTGTTGGACACTGAAGAGCTTTTCGAGGAAAGGAAGGAAGGAAATGTCTTATTTTTTCCAGGGATAGAAAGTTTTTTTGTCCACGTCTGGATTATAGGAATGAAAAACCTTCTTCCTTTTGGCAGGATATTTCCTTCCTCCATTTCTCAAAGACAGTTAAACCAATTTTGACCACCTCCCTTCTCATTTGTGTGCATCATGATCAAACTCATTTCCTATTCTCATTTTATCCTTTATCTCAGCTTAAAAGGGTATAAAAGCTCTCTACCTTGTTTTTTTTTTAATCCAAACTTTTACTCCACTTCTTCCCAGGCAAACACACACGAGAGAAGAAGAAAAAGAAGGACTCGCATCCTCAGCCTCCTTTTCTACTTATCATTCATGACATGCAAGCAACCCGAACAAACTTCCAAAATCCTCTTAAAATCACTCTTCAGCCTTGGAGTTTAGTCAGGTCGGGTCCCGTCTTCACCATCCCAGACTTTGCCATCGACAGAGTCCGGTTTCTTAAAAGTCTACTACCCACATACCTGCATAAAGAGTACTTTAATGGACGTGAATATATTTTGTCAACCTGGCTTTACATCTAGAATCAGCTGCTAGATGCAAGGGAAGGAATCGAGAGGGAAAAGACAGAGAGAAAAATCGAAAAAGGTATTTTCGAAGACGCTGCCGAATCAATATGCTGATTTCATAAATGTTTGCAATGTCACGTTTGAACGGAGAAAAGGGATCGGAGAGAGAAAATATTGTAGAACGTGCTCTTGGTTTAGTGGCTGCTCAACACTACTAGATCTGGCTTTAAAGATAAGCGTATTTTCCAGACGATATTTCAAAACCTTGACCAAAAACCTTGAAAATATCGTGGAACTCCTTCTTCCCTTTATGTTTATTATTTGGGTCATCAGCAAATCTTTTATCGTAAACACATCTGGCTGCAGTGACTAAAAGTAAGACGACGACAGCTGCTTGACCTCACTTTTGGCATGACAAGGAATAAAGAAGAAAAGAAAAGACTTTCTTAGTCTCTAGTCTTAACGAGAGGAGAAAAGACTTCTTAATCTAGTTTTGTCATGCAACCGGCTGAGAAAACAGAACGAAAACAATGCCGCCAATAGCTGTCAATCGGACGGTTACGATTCGCAATGATAATATTTTATCATACTTTAAAGAAGGGTGTTTATTCTTCGCAAACAGGCCTGCAGCAGGGATACCATTATTATGCACTAAGCTAGTTTGTCCTTTTGTCGCGTGCAGTCCTCGTATCACGGGTCAGTGATTTTCCCGTCGTCCAAAGTGAAAACATGACAGCTGAGTTTGCTGTAGTTGTGGAAGGGGGAGGCTGAGCTGCTGAGGTAAAAGGGGGAAACCGGACGCTCATTTGCTCAATGGAGGGTGAGTGATAAGGGAACAACAGAAGGAAGAAGAATTCCTTTTGTTGTGTGCAGAAAAAACGCCGACAGGTTTTTGCGTCCTTTTTGCCCTCTTTTTACACTCTTTTGATAAGGGGTTAATGATAAATATGACACGTGGAAACGTATAATTTCACCTTAATCTTATCATCTAGTGATGAATGAACTTGCGCTACATTTTGTTGTTGTTGTCTTATAATTGCAATTATCCCCCGTGTTAAGTAGCTCTCTGTGCCATGTTATCATCATGTAGAAGGGAGAAAGAGGAAAAACCATCATGCATGACTTGTATACACACAAGCATCGTCTTAGCTTACAAATTGCAAGGGCAAACCGAGACAGGACAAACAACATTAGCCACTCAAAGCCACTTTCCGTCTTGGAATAATATAATAAGAATAATGAACGCACTGAAGGTCATCAGTCATGATGAAACCTTTTTATGATGATACAACAATGATGTGGGATGATGATGATGATAGCGTGGAAAACAAAGCACAACACACATGAGCAAGGCTGAGCGAGAGAGAAGAAGAAGGCTTTAAGACCCCGCGAGCTGCTCAGGAGGCAGCAGCGAGGCTTTAAAGCTGTTGAGAGGAGCAGCGAACTTGGTACAGTGTGGGGGAGAACAGTGCAATAGGAAGAAGAAGAAGGAGGATTCTCAATGCTCCGAAATCCTCGAACGCCCGACCAGATATTCGACTTCAGACAACTCAATTAGGAGGAAGAGAGCTTCAGCTCAGGGTTTGTCTGGTCGAGCTATGGAGGAGAAACAACGGCCCAAGCTGAGAGTGGAGGGGGCACCGAGGACTTAGTGAACAAATTAGGCTCTCCTCCTTCTCTTCTTTCTCCTTCTCCGGTTTCGAGAGAGAGAGAGAGAGAGAGAGAGAAAGAAAGAGAGGAGAAATGATGGTCGTTTCTTCCCTTCGTAGTGGCGACTGTAGTAGTGAGTTGTAAATGAAGCTCTGTCAGCACTTGCAGCAAATGGCCGAGGTACAAAAAGAGACTTTATGTGGCAGCAACCTTTATAGAGGGACAAAGAGACACCTCCAAGGTTGATATCTCGTGCGTGCAAAACCGGTCCTCCCTGCACTAATTGCTTTGTAGACAGAATTAATTTGCTGCTAATGTCTCTCAAACACTTTTTAGCTCGTCATGTGATTAAGACATGATGGGACAAAAGACGATTTAACGGCATCAAATTTGACAAGAACAATAAATTGTTAAAAGCTTCACTCTTTACCAAAGCGATCTTGGTAAAACCGCATACAATATATTTTCACTGCCAGGAGAAACAAAATGTATATACAAGGTTGTTGTTGTTCTCTGAGGAATCTCACTGTAAAGGCCAAAAGGAAGGAAAATCCTTTGCCGTCGTTTTTTCCGATAAATTGGAGGCAGATTTCGCCTTTGAAGTCTCTCACTGTTGCTTGCTTACTCTTTCGGATTATTGCTTTTGATTTCTTCCAAGATAATTCCAAAATATTGGCATATAAAGCACTGCTATAATTACATAATCCATTCTACACAGAGTATAATTATTGCACCCTGAAGTCTGGCATTTCAAAGATCGATTTCTGGTGCTCCATTGCCAAATGCTGTTTCATCCCCTTTCGCCTCCTCCTCTCTCAGGAGCTCAAAAGAAGCTTAACATGTTAATCGTGTCAAAATCTTTTTCTCCCTTGTCGCTTTCATCATCGCCCGACGAGAACTTTTGACGATATAGCTGTTTTAGCCATTTATATTAGTAGCTTAAGCACAGTTTACAAGTAATTAACAACCAAACCATTAAAAATACTATCTTAACTTGTTTATAAAATATATATATCTTGTCTGGTCCAACCAAAATGGAATCTTCTTGTTCTCCTTCTTTGCTTCCTTCCTTCTCCCCTTTGCTCGCCATTTCCTTGTTGTTGCTCCTGTCGTCTTGAAGCCATTTGCAGCCTTCGAGAAAGAAGAATGATGAAGAAGAAAGCAGCATCAGAACAGGGTTCCTAAAACATTCCAAGAGCCTACTGATTGAATTAGAGACCTGTTTTAGTCACAAGCACACTATTTCTAAAACTCTTTATACCCATTTATACTTACTAAATGAGATTAATACTGTACTATTCTGTGTTCAAGTTCATGCTAGAAATGTTTTAGAAACCCTGCGAGAGTGTGTGTGTTGATTCCCCCTTTTCCTTCCCCGGGAAAAACAAGACTATGAATACTTGATCCATGGCTGGTCGGGTAGCTGAAGAGCAAACGGGCCGGAAAATAGGGGGAACATGAAGCAGAAACAAGGCCACAAAGCATCAACAACATGCGCGCTAATGAATTAATTGTCTAACAAGGCATCATCGTGTATGTAAACCATATGTCAAATACTGATGGTAAAGAAAGCACGATTAGCCTCAACTATTTCATAAATGCATGCTGTTTAAACATTCATATCAACAATAATTCTTCTCATTACTCTTTTGCAAAAAGGCACAACAGAGCAAAAGTCTTCCAATAATAATATACGTGCATTACGCTGAGAGAGATCATACAAAATTCATACCAACGATGGAATTATCTTCTTCAACTGTGCACATCTGTCGCAAGCCTTCTTATTATTACGACTTCTCATTTGCTCAATCCTCGGGGAACATGAAAAAGGTGGAGCACCGGAAGAAGAAGAAGAGAGATCCTTTGACCAAGAGAGAGAGAGACGAGTGATAAATGAGATTGATATAGAGAAAGGAGGGCTTACTATCGAGATGGCTTTGGTAGATCAACGGCCATTCAATGGGTGGATCTGAGTGGAGAGGGTTATTGATTAACTGCAATGGCTGGACAGAGCCAGTCAGACCGCAATGGAAGAAAGAACTCTCATCCCTTTGTGCTAATTCCAAAACCAAGAGTACCATTCTCCTCCTTTTGTTTGTAAGCAATGCACTTTGTTTACTTTTGTATACTTTTGTATACAGCTGCTGTCTGAGAGTGAATATAGTTTTTGTTTCCCGATTCATTTTTTTCTACTGCTCTTAACGCAATGACATTCATCTCCATTTTCCCAGCGGGTGCCTAATGCACATTATGCTCGATTGCAGAACGAACGGAGGGGGCGAAAGGAAACACCTTTTTACGGCTGTTACATGCAGCGCCATAAAAAGTAGTATTGGATAAAAAGTGACGTGCTCCTCAATCACTTTTTGCTCCTCTCGGAACTGTCACCACGTCGACTTTTGACCTTCAGAATAATAGATATCAAGGGATTATTATTATCATTGACTGCATTGTAATTGCGTTTGCTTATGTGAAGCAGAAGACAATCCGTCAAGACTGAATGAGAATGTGGTTAAGGCTGTTTGGCGCTTCCTTGTTGTCCTCAAAGTGACAATGAGTTTTGTGCTCCATTGACGCAGTCATTTCGGAGCAGGGTTGACAGTTTGTTACATTATATTCCGCTTTATAACTTGAAGGATGATTAGAGAGTTTGTAATTTCTGTCAACCCTAACAATTGTCGTCTACTTGAGCCGCATCGATCACCATTAATAGAAAGTCAATGAAAACTTTTCCCCCTCTCAAAACGGGGCTCTTTTTTGGTTATTTACATTGGCGCTTGTAGCACTTCCAACACCCGAATATCTCATTAAGTCGGGTTTATGGGACAGCAGCAGCATTTATATATAAAAGCTACGCAGTAAAAACAACATGAGATGTTGCTAGTGTTTATTTTGCACTTATTCTGCTTTTGTGCTTTTGGTCGGTGTCTAAAGTGTCTCTTCTGGAGCAATTTTGTCCTTTCTCCCCTCTTTTTCAGCACATTTGTGGCGGCAGCAATAGAGAAGTGGAGAAGGTTATGGGACAAAAATAAAGGATATTGAGAGAACAAAGAATATATGAAGGAGATGTTTATCACAAGTTCTATATTTTGACCTTGCTCTTAATTTCAAAATTGACCAATAAAAACATGGGAGAATTAGGCTTCTTCTTCAAAACAAACAGGCAAATATCGTGTTAAAAGTTACATCATTATAACCAACTTTCACCGGATATTTGCAGTTAAATATCTTCCCTTAAAACTTATAAAATATCCCTTAGCCCACAGTGGACCGTGCGAGTAAATCTATCTCCCATTAAAATATGAAACTACTGTGCTCTCTCAAGGGAAATTTACGACCGTAGCAGCAAGTGGCGTTATTAATGATCAAGCCAATGTCGATGATAGCTGAACAGAAATGAAAAATATTGTATATCATAGCAATAATAGCATATGTGGAGAATCTAATGGAGCGAGTGCATTAACAAGTCAATGGGAATTGCTTTATACAGGGTGCTTTATTACCATTGTCAAAAATCAGCACCAAAGAAACATGTCTTTGTCCTTACCAGTGTTTCTGGGACAACCAAAGATCATTACTGGTTGTCATTACCAGTGTTTCTGGCACACCCTGTACTAAATGAGTTGTTTTAAACAGTTTATCTTTTACCACTGCACAGTATTTCTGGAACACCCTGTACATGGAATTGAGGTAGGGATGTATTCCAACTATGCAACTCGGTTCCAGTTTGGACAAATTTACTTTCTGCATACAATGCACCAAAGCTACACACCGCAGAGTGAAAACAAAACTTCGGGGTTGTTTAAAATTCCACTTTTTTAGCTTTGCTTTTAATTGCAAAGGCGCTAAAAGTTTTTTATTTGTGTCAGCACCGAATATAAATTCACAGGGCATTTTTGCACTTTTACTTTTTATTCTCGCACTTAATGAAGGTTGATTCAACGTGAAAGCGTCAAATTAAGATTTAAAAACTCAAACGGGGACTTCAATATGCAGGTGCGGCTCTATTAAATTAATAACTTTGTACTGATATTACATATTAATATACCTATAGATTTGTCTACCGAAAATCCCGGTATAAAACAATTGCTACGACACTTTCTATCCACTCTATTGCGAAATTATTCCTCCCATGGGAGTGCTTGAGACATACAAAAGTCGAGAGAGAGAGAAAGACAGAGAGAGAAAGAGAGAGAGAGAGAGAGAGAGCAGCCATTTATTATCATTATTTCTCCCTCTTTTATGCCCTATAATGATGACATTGCCTCCAATTGCAGAATAATATGCATGTCAATCCCTCCATGCACACACTATAACGCTATTTGTCCATTCATGTCTCGTCCGGAGGAGTAGAAGAGGCAACTTTTGTATGTGTCTCCAATAGCTGAGCTGAGGATCTCCTCCAAAGTTTGTTTTCTGCATGCCGATATTCAGCCCAAATGGAAGAAGCACTAATCCCGCTGTAAATCCGCCTCGAAAAACGAAGCGATGACTGGATTCGAGAGATCGGTTCCTGTGTATTGGAAACTGTTTCTGTACGTTCTACGCTTTTCTTCATATGGTTCAGTAGTCCACCTTTGTATTATATGTAGTAAAAGCGGGCATTATTGTCTTTTCTAGAGGAGAGAAAGGCATTTAGGATTCTAAGCGGGGAGTTCCACACTTCTGAATCTACAGCTATCGATTGGAGAGTAGAAATGCTCTGCAATAAGGATATATTTTTACTTTTTCAAGTTGTAATGAGGCCTCATGACCTCCAAGGAAACAAACAACAAAGATAATAAACGAGTTTCATCTCCTGCAAAATGTGGATAGTTCAATTTCCCTCCTCATAATCGGACCCATTTCTCAAAAAAGTAAGAGAAATGTTGGAATTTGGAGAGAAAAGTTCTCTCCGGCAATCAATATCTTCCGGTCTGATACTTGAGAAAATTGCTCCCACATCTACAGAAGAAAGAAAAAGTCTTGGTCATGCACAAGAAGAACAAAATCTTCAGCTATCCAAACTTTCTGATTACCTTTTCTTTCTTTTCTCTCAGTGTGAAAAGTGCCAAAGCCAGAATCCTCCGAGATGATCTAGAGCATTTCTCTTGAGTGCGGTATTCTCCTCTAAAGTTGTTGTTGTGTTCACTTGAGCAACTGCAACATGTACAACAACATGATACATGGGAGGAGAAAAAGTTTTATAAATGGCTGTAGTAGTGTCTGAAGGTATAAGAGAGCCGTGTTTCTGATGATGCTGTTAATGATATGCAAATGCAGAAAATGAAGCAGCCAGAAATAGCTTTTGTTCAATTTCCGCCTTTGTTCTTCATTCAGTCCGCCCCATAAAACCAGGAATGTCTCTCTTGCTGAACTTTCCCCTAAATGTGTTTACGTTTTAAGCGCTTATTCGAGCGGCGCTGTAATGGCAATAATGTCTTATTAAAAGCTCTCTTGGAATTCGCCTAAAGATAGCCTGACCTGAGTCTCTGCATGACAGAAAATGGAGGAAAGTGTGTAACAAAATAACCTCCTCCTTTCCCTCCTTAGAAAGAGACTTCCTCTTTCTTCCTCCTCGCATATTTTCAATGGCGTATATGGTAGTATAGGCCAATTTATTACCCAATTGTAAGGCCATAATAGCAATCTTCTCAATATGCCGCTCTTTTGCTTTAAGGCAGCACGGGAGAGAGAAAAGACTAGTCATCTAGCTCACAGCTATGCAAGTTTGCGCCTCAAGGTGTCTGCTCCATAATATGTAATAAAATCCTTTTCTTACACTTTATTCAAAAGACTGATTACACAGCTGCACGAATTTTGTTGGATAATGAAGCCACACACGTGCCACGGTAATAACAATAACAAAAGCCTCTCTTTTCTATCTCTTAGTTAGCCATTTGTATTTCACCTCCGTGTCGGAGGCCAATATGGGTGACTTTTAAAAAGCTCTTCTTCTCTTTATATTCCAAGGCCTCTCCCTACTTCGAAAGAAAGGCTATTATATCCATAGGCGCAAGTTGTGTAGCTTTGGGGGCCAACAGGCTTACTTGCAATTTACATGCGGGATTCGAATATTTTGAGAAGACACCACCCTGCTACTGCTACTGCCACCGTGTGTGTGTATCTTTAGACCCCCTTTTCCATGAAGCTAAGGTGCCTTCTTTCTCTCTTTTTTGTAGGGATTTCGTGCCTCGGATTCAAACGGGAACCTTTTCTCGAAGAAGGCAAAACTCGGCCTTGGGAGATTGGCCTGAACGGAAAACAATAACGCAATGGAAAAGACATTTTCTTCTCTAATGCAAGAGATGAGGCAATTGTCCCTTTCCTTATTATATTTTTTCTTCTGCAGCTGCTGCTGTGTTTGTTGGCAGGCAAATGGCAGGGTTTAAATTTCATCCCTATTTTTGCAGCATTGGCCTTGCCAAATCTAGATTAATGGGACAGATAAAATGTGAAGTATTTTTCACAACTGGAAGCAACAAACGCGGAATGCAGTTTTAGTTCATTACAAACTTTGTGTGGAATAATATTGTTAATTTCGGCATTGAACATCGATAATGGAAGTGATATTATTTAACATTCAATAGTGTGGTGGTATTTACGTTCAAATCTGGAGCAGCATGTATTATATTGCAGCATTTGTTGCGGCCTTTAAAGTCACTCTTTTCCTTTCTTGTTCATGTCTACAGGCGCTTGAAATATTGGTTTTCTTCTCTTCCCCCTTTTCTTCGATCTCTCTTTTTACTTTCCAAGCCAATTTGCCACCACAACGACGACGAAAAAGGGAAAATCGCCTTTGACAACACACAATAAACGTATATAAAAGCATGTTGTATATGTAACAATGTCTAAACTATTGGAGATATCGCCTATAATCCAAAATTAGTAATCGAAATGGGATAAAAAGTCCATACTAACGACCAATCTGTAAACTTTTGTCTTAATATACGTAGTAGCCGTTTGTGTATACGTATATTTTGTGCTCCCTTCTCCTCTCCACTTAACTTGCCTCCATTCCGCACGGTCTAGAGAGGGAAAAATAGACATTAAAGCCAGCAGTTGAGGCAAAACTTTTCACTGTCGCCACATTTTCCGCTATTATGCTACTGAAGACTCAAAAGTTTGACCAATATTTCAAGTGAGCGTCGTTTAGAGCAGAAGCGAGACTTCTTCTCTTCATTGGCTAAATTAGCCAGCAGAGGCAAAAACTGACTTTTTACATGTCGAATGGAAACTTTAAAATCGTTGAAAAGTTGGTGCGTACAAGAAGACCTAAAACGACTCTTCTTCTCCAAGTCTTCTCCAAATAGACTTTGAATGCTAAATAAGCGGAAGGAGGGGGGAGAAGCAAAAATTCCTTGTCGACAGCTTCCTTTTTTCCCTATGTGTGCATATAGAGAGCTATGGGACTGGTTTCTAAAAATATTTAGTTCCTAACAAAAGTTGTTACATAGCACTGACTAGGGATTATATCAAGCAACTTGGGACATATATATTTTAGAAACCTGACCAAGTGTTGCAGCATCTTTATCTCTGCGATGTGATTCCCTTGGGACGTGAGAGGCCAATCTGAAAGCCGTGTGTTGACCGCCCTTTGTGGACAGACGCATGCAAACTTTGGCATCTGGGAGTCTTTAAAGAAGGAGTCTTCTTTCATCATGTAGGACAAGGCCACAAAGACCCTCTTTTCAGACGACTGCCATCTGACCCTTTAAGAAATCGATCTCAATCCAATTGAGACAATGTCACAATAAAAGGAGAAGAAGAGCAGAGTAAGCAATTCCAACACCTTCAATGGGATAAGAGAGTTGACGTCATCTTAAGGACTTTGAACTAGTAGTTCTTCCCCAGTTTAAAAAGCAATCAAGGATGTTTTCATCATGTAGGCTAATCTCTTTGAATCTATCTATTTATATCATCCCTTCTCCCTTCAGGTCAAATTGGTTTCATGGCCCATTTAATCTCCATATCCCTCCTTTCTTTTTCATCACTAGAGGGGAAGAAGAGATTTAAACTGCTGCAGCAGCTATCATTGGTGACAAAAACTTTCTCTCCCGGCTTTTGAATTTATTTCCCAGAAGAAACCCACCGAGACTGGTCGTCGCTATTATCGGGTTCCGACAATAACACTATTATCGCACTATTCTCGGAACCCGACAATAGCGCGATAATAAGGCTTTAGAGGTCGGCCAAGTCGAGTTGGTCATGAACTGTATACTGCTGCAAAGTCGAGTCGGTCATGAACTGTATACTGGTGTTCATCTCCACATGTATATTATCGGAATCGCTATTATCGCACTAAAGTCGGAAACCGATAATAGCACTATTATCGGGAATCTCTGCAGCCAGTCTCGGCGGGCGTTCTCTGACGTGAGAATAAAAACGGCCACGCAAACAAATTCATTCAAATACATTAACTTTTGCTCATTATACATTATTAATTCATGCAGGTTTCTTACTTACTTAGAATATGATTTTGCTAAATAGGATTTAGCTAATAACCCCGATTACTTTTTCTAACAATATCCGGATGGAGGTTTTATATTAATCACGCGCTGTAATTAAAATATAATAATATAATCCGAGGTCTCTATCGGCTTTCAGTTTTCCGTTTTACCAATGTGTTTGTCAAGGGTTTTATGTTGTATTTTTAATTCATTCATTAAAACAGTACGTAATACAGTAGAAGCAGCTTTAATATTTTATATGCTGCTAGCGTAAAAACAAGAAATTTAAAACTTCCTTTTCCATTAAACCGACTTATTCCATATCGAAGCTGGATTCGGATTTCGTTTCGGTTTTTAAATATACCGAAAGTAGGTTTTCGGGTTCGGTTTTTGTAAGCAGTCTAAAAGTAAAGGTGGGTTCATGAAAATGTTGTCTTAAAATTTCCTCGGTGAGATGAAAGAGCGAAAGTTTTCACTTTAACCCTACATACGAATACCCCCATAACCTTACATTTGTAAAGATGAAAAGTAATACTAAACAAGGTACAGTATATTTTTCTCTAGATTTGTCTAATAAAGAAATATTGATCGTACGTACTCGTATCATACATGAACACGGTCGAGATCTCAGGGGGGGGGTCCCAAAATTTTCGAAAATCCAGGGGGGGTACCCCAAAATCTGAATTTTTTTAGGGGGGGTACCCCCACCCCCAAATTTTTGACCCTTTTTTATTGCGTTTTTGGGCGTTTCAGGCCAAACTGGGATTTGGCCGAAAATTTTTCAAAATTGGCACTACTTTTTACAGGGAGGTTGCGTGATTTTAGGTCAAAAAGTTCCGCTTTACTAAGTAAAA
>LR140243.1:0-18283 GCA_900659605.1 Tisbe holothuriae | reverse complement strand
ATACCGACTAGTTTGAAAATACCGACGTCGGTATCGGTATTGAAATAATACCGACTAAAACCGCGGTATCGGTATATTGCACATGCTTACTTTAAACACATCTGTCGAATCTCATTATGCGGGTCAAAAGGTTTCTCTCTCTCTCTCTCTCCGCTCAAAAAGTGAGCAATGGAAAGTTCCATCTGAGCATCTGCCACGCGTGCTAATTGCGCCACGCGCGCCAACACTCCTCGTAGACGAATTATACATTGAGCACAATGGTTAAAAAGAAGGCGAGAAGAGAATCGTTTTCACTTTCGGGATATCACCAATGAATAACACTGTTGATTGGAAAGTAATGTAACAGTTGGCAGACCGCGAATATGCCTTTGAATAGTAATAATAACTGTTGTTAGCAGATGGTTTTTATCGGTGTCAGTCGTTATGATGGAGGTGCAAATATCATTTGACGTTTAAATCTATTGGAGGTAGCCAAACGCTCTCCTTGTTTCTCTGTTTCTCCCCCAGGTATCGGGGAATAAAAAGGGTTGAGAATAACAGTTTTAGATTGGTCGAAATGTTTTACAAAAACGTCAGAAGAGGCAAAAAATATGGAAGCGCTTTTTCGCGTGAGCTTTTAAAACGACGTCAAGTCTCGGATCAAAACACAACTTAGGGGGAGAAAACGGCTGTAAAGAGTTGTATTATTTATTCCATTATGTGTACATGATCTGTGTATATAAGTCAAGCTGGTGTTTTCATGGCAATTACACGGCCACTTGACACCGGCGGGGAAAAATCTGTTTTACGCCATCTGGCTGTGGAAAAATATCCCCAAGAGAAATCTCCATTTTACGGTGCAAGTGTCAAATGGGCCGAAGCAACCATTGAACTTTAAACGCGGCTGTCTCGACTTCAACACAAAAGCAAGTGATAAATTCACCCCAAAAGCAAGGTGCAATGTTTAATGTTTTGGATACGGAGATTTTCCATTTGCAAACACGTTACATATGTGATCTGGCATGGAGGCAATTTCCATTTTAGCCCCACTGGGACTTGGGTTTTGCACGCGTGCTTTACTCCGGTGGCAATCTTGCTTTATGGTCGATCTATGTTAATTTCTTTCCATTCCAATTTTTAGAACAAGACTAACTGCTGTAGGGAGGATGTACATATTGTTATGGATCTTTTCTTGGGGGAAGAAGAAGAGCAGAAGCAGGCAATTTGCAAATTGCCAACATAAATCTGCTGCAGAAAAAGGAGGAACGGCAATATGATGATAATATGTGAACGTTAATAACTCCAAAATGGTTCAATGAATGTAAAAATGAAGGAAGTTATTTTCATTATAGTCGGATTCGTTCCGAGTTTCCCCAATTTTCTTGACCGGGGACGACAACATCGCATCCTGGATGTAAAGTGTCACGCGATCGAGTTTTTATTACAACTAGAGCACAGTGGGTTCAAACTACTGCCCATGGGGAAAAACCAACAAGCCAAAACTATTTTAGTCTGCCATACTCCAGGCACAATGGAATTATATTTTACATTTAATTATTTCCTTTTTGAGCCACTGTGCAACCCATTCATTGAAACGGCGGAAGATGATGCCACACGCAACAACATCAACAACAATAACAGCAACAACTTTATTAAGAAGAAAGAAAGAAACGGTAACGCTATCATTATCTTATTTCGTCCTTTTCACTCCATGCCTACACAAGATTAATGCTCCAAATTTAATTAAGAGACTACTCTGCAAAGGCTCCCACTCATAAAAAGGAAAATATATTCTATCATCTCTTTTCTTTCTCAGGGAGTCAGTTAATCATCTTCTCGGGCTATGCAGTCTTTTTGGAGCAGAAAATAATAATCTTTTTTCAAGGGGAGTCATAAAAGTAGTTCTGGAAAACTCCCTTGAGGAAAGGAGAGTGTAAAAAGACTTGAAAAGTGTCAAAAGCTGAATATTGTGTATATACACAAAACCTTCTTTTTGGCAAGAAGAGGGAGAAAATATGCATTCAATTTGCAGCCTTGAGGTTTTTCGTCAACTACTCCCCTTTCCTCGGTCCCTCTTTCATTTTTTGGATAAAGTGGTTTTCGCTTCTACCTCAGCTGAAGAAGGCATTATTTTCTTTTCACTAGTGGTCCGAAAATCCAATTTTCCCTACAAACTTTTTTCTCTTCCAGATTGCTTTTTCTTCTTGCATGGAAAGTGTTAAGGCATGCAACATTCTTCAGTTGAGTAAAAGAGGGACGAAAAGATTATACTCAGGGCAAAACAAATTAAACAATACTCAATAACCCCATAATTTGTAATATTTGGTTACTATAGTTGGGTGAGCTACATGCTTAATAAGGAAAAAATAACTTAAACATTTATATTTAAATCAGTTCAGTAGTCAACTAAAATTTATATAAAACTTTAAAACATCACTTGAACTTTACAAATACATATTTAACTGCGGTAACCAATATATAATAACATTGTTTATTATTTTTAAAACCAAATAATCGTTAAACAAGAACATCCAATTCCACTACCTCAAGTCCGGTAGCGACCTCCATTCACAAACTATTTCTTTTCCTTTCCATGTCATAACAAAAGTCTCTAAGAGATTGAGCTCTACCACCGACCTACAAAAGCCATTTCATACATCAATGCTTCTGTAATACCATACACACACTTTAACACTTAATCAATCCATCAGAGTCACTACAGCACAGTGGAATGTAATGATTACCAGCAGAGATCTCATGGCAACCCTATGCATTCCAATGTGCTAAGACTATCAATTTAGACGGCTCCGCGCTCAAATTGAGTTGTTACTACTCAGCGGATACGGACACTTTTCAATTAGAGGTTTTGAAAAGGAGCCGACAACAAACTGCTCAAGTTCCAAAGAAGTGTTCTCTCCAGTTGATTAGCCTTTAAAAGCAGGTCGTGTGACCCACAAATGTACAAGTGAAACTTTTTTCTAGAGATGACCATAAGCTGATAAGAAGGTTTTTACAAAGATGGCTTAATTCAGACCCTGGACGGGGTATAAATCTTGTCAGTGGAATTTTCAATTGAGCTGGGAAGAAATATGGCTGCCAGTTTTTTTTGAATGGCTGTGAAGTCAACTTCGTGTTTATATTATATTTTCAGCTTGGTTGATTTGGTCGAAACTTTATTTAATCTGGCAACACAACAGCACACGAAACTATTTCTGGATATATGAAAACAGAGTCTGAAGCATTTAATTTGAGGCTTGTGCCGCCGCTGCGGAATATCAAAATATAATTGCTGGCAATAAAAATATGCAATACCTTCTTTGTGGCTGCAAAAATACACACAAAAAGGGGGAATATAAAATGCATTTTTTTCTACATTATTGTCCCGAGGCTGCGTTTTTCGTGCTATTATAAGAAGGAGAAAAGTGCACAAAATAAAGACGAGGAAAAATCTTCGCTCCCATTTTCTTCATTTTTTCTTCTTTACTATGTTGATAGCATGCTGCTGATATTAAATGCATTCATTGCAATTACATCTAGCAATTATTTATAGCTCTCTATACCAACATCTGCCTATATCTGTCTATATCATGCACAGTGGTCTCAATGCATGGATCATAGGAGACAAAAACATACAGGGTGTTTTTTATAGTGTCCTATTATATTGGCCCAAAACTTGCTTAAAATGGGACTTTTTGGCTATGCTTGTGAAGTAAAAAAATGTAGAGCAGCTCAGGAAGTTTTTTGTGACATTGGTTTCAAAACATACAAGCAATCTATATTTGTGCTTGATAAATTTTTCTAGAATGGGTCATTTCCAGAGCAATCCCAAAAATGGGGCATTTTGAGTGCAAAGATGTTCCCTCCATTTCCATCAAACTCAATTATACAATTTGTAGGGTGTCTGACAAAAAACTGTTTGAAGTAAAATGTCTTCTAAAATAGTTAAATATATATTTAAAGTTAAATTTACTTAGACAGTAACTCTTCTATGGACTGTGAAGTATGATCTCCAAGAAGATGCTGCACAAATTTGCTTCAAAACAGGCCCATTTTGAGAGAGGCTGGAAAATCTAGCTTTGATTTCAGACCTTCTTAGCTATGGATAAAGGGACTAAGTGTGAAAATAAAATGTGTTCATATAAAACTTCCAATATCACTTTTCATTTTTTTACTTCATAAGGACTTTCAAAAAGTCTCGTTTTGGACCAGTTTTGGGCTCCTACAATAGGACACTATATAAAAAACACCCTGTATATCTAGCTACAAGTAGAAACCTGAGGTGTTGGGTGTACTAATAGAAACTGGTAAAACAAACCATTGTTTATTGTAACAATCAATGTGCAATATAATTATTTCTCATTCTAGACCACTGTACATTCTATCATAAAGAGCAATCTCTGCTGACATTTGTTGTGTGTACACGTCTCCCATTCAATTCTCTTATCACCACCTTTAGCTCAAATTAAATGGGTTGTGACCAATCTCGGTTGATGCAATCAATTCTAGCCTACGGGGTGAAATCCATTGAACTGCGCTCACATATGTCTGCGGTAATAGGTCAATGCTTTGATAGATGAACTCGAAATTGGCACTCTTACACTTTTTTGTGGTCGTACACAATGCGCGCGCGTGCTCACAAAAAAGTGTTAAGTAAAAACGCTCTGTATTGATTATTTCGGGCATTTGTCACCTCGCTACCACACCACAGATTTGCCTCATCAGGGTTGCCAGTTTAGGTGGCCAATTAGCTCTATATTGGAACCAATATGGCTCCTGCTTCTTAAAATACTGGCAACCCTGCTCCTCATTACATCTCGTTATCTGGAGGTGCAATCGGACGTGGATTCAATTCCACAGAGGATTCTCCTTTCTATACATAATGGAAAATGAGCAGAATAGACAACGCATTGCGCATATGTTATCCTCTCACTCTCAGCACTTTCACCATTTTAAAACGATTGTAACTTGCAATCACTTTTGTCGGCATTTTTGACCTTTTGTAATGGTAACAACTCGTGCGTAAACATGATCAATAGACCGCAGATGCGATGATATCGTCACCTGTTTTAATGACTGCTGAGCAATTGTTGTATCGTGTATAAAACCACCGCCGCGCACGGAATATCCCCATTATAAACCAGAGAGTAAATATTTTCTGAGAGAATGTTGTAATCTGAGCTTCATTGGCGAACGGACTTCTATATTTATTCCCACTTCCGATTTTCCTTAGACCTTGCATACGTGAATAACGGACTTATAAGCATCCGTTAGTCACAATCGATGGTTAAACTGGCCGGAACATCACCTAATAACGCTTTGTTGACTAAAGATCGCTTTCATCGGAAGAAGGTGAACAAACAAGGGTAAAGGGTGAGAGAGAAAGAATAAAGGCTCTTATTTTCTTCCCATAGAATTATTATTATACTTCTAGCACACGCCCTTCCCGTTTTGTTGTTGCTACAAAAAGGATTTGTTAGTCACTCCCGGATATGCTAAAACTGACTTATTTTCATCGCCATCTGTGTAAATTGCGTTGATTTAATGTCCTTAAGGCCTCGTTTAAAACACTTATTGTTACCTGTCTGTATATGCTTAAATTGAGTTGATTTAGAGTTCTTAAGGCCTCGTTTAATGCACTTGTTAGGGAGAGTACTTTTACTTATTCTTTATCGCAAAAAACTGTTCCGCATAATCCAGCTGTATATGAAGCTTTTTCGTATGAAATGCGTTCTTTCCTGTTTAAAGTGATAAGGCAAACAGAGGCCGGTTACGTAATGCATTTATGTTTACAATAACATTCAATAATGGTAATTCCCATTAAAATAAAATATATACCAGACAAAAATGCAACGGGAAAATCCTCACTTAGCAAGAATCATTTTTGCACAATCTGCCACAATGAATTCATATCAATAAAAACGGAAGCGTCATTTTTACCTGTCGTCGTATTCAAACATTGTTATAAGCCTCCAGTTATAACTGCAGAATCATCAGCAACATAATTCAGTTGTGTTTGCATCTTAAAGCTGTGAATATGAAAATCGTTGTTGTATTCCTGGCTCTTACTGTCAGCTTTAGTTCAGGTAAACATTTGCACCTAAAGTCAGATACTTCACCCAATGGACTCGAATCAATTTTATTGTTTACTTAACAGCCGCCATTGACCCGAATGAACAACCCTGCCGGTCATTGGGTGGCACATGCATGCTGAGGTCAAATTGTCCTGGAACAACCCTTAGTGGTAAATGTCCGAGCCAGGCCAACAACGTCAGGTGCTGCCCAGGTAACATTCATTGACGTATAGACTATAGAGTTATAGTTCAATGGTTCCATTGCAGCCTACCAGGAGAGTAGGTGTGCAGCTGTGCCCGGTCAGTGTATGCTGGCCAGCCGGTGCACCACGTCAACTTTGAGTAACAAGTGCCCAACCCAGGGTAATGACATCAAGTGCTGCAAAGGTGAGTAACAGTGAAAGTATCATGTAACTTGAGCATTAATAGCAAGTAATACTGTAGTAACATGAGAGTTCAGCTAACATGTAACATGCATTAGTAACGTATACAATGCATTTTCAGATAGCACCAGCACAGGATGCAATCTGAGCATTGTCTCCAGATCTCAATGGGGAGCAAGGTCTCCAACTAGCTCATCATCACTTGGAAACAACGTATGTCATTCTTTAGTATTATTAGATAACCCTTAAATTTAACTCTTCCATGATTAAAGCTTCAATACATCTTCGTCCACCACACTGCTGGCGCCTCTTGCAGCTCCAGGTCTAGCTGTGTCACGGTGATGAAGGCGACTCAGAACTACCACATGAACACGTAACACATACGCAATACTAGATTATGTATCCATATATGATTTTAATAAGAATTATTCACAGAAATGGGTGGTCAGATATTGGATACAGGTAATTCAAAATGCTATCACAGTGGATTCGTATCAACATTTTATTAATAGTTTCCTGATCGGAGGCAATGGTGACGTCTTTGAAGGCCGTGGATATGACAGACTCGGTGCCCACACTGGTGGATTCAACTCCCAGGGTCTCGGAGTTGCATTCATTGGAACATTCACGTCTGTGAGCCCCACCAATGCAGCGGTTCAGTCATTCCATAAACTGACAAAGGTATGAAGTATAACTTAATTGGGTATAATGTTACTAAAAGTACTTAAATATTCCAAATAGTGTATGACAAGTGGTGGCCATGTAAGGACAAACTACAAGCTGAAGGGACACAGGCAGACGAAGGCAACAGCATGCCCTGGCAATAAGCTGTTTGCTCTGGTCAAGACTTGGCCGAGATACGTGAGTAGTAAATGTAGTATATGAGAACTTGTTTAAATTATTATGTTTCTTTCAGAGCGCTGGAAACATTTGAGGAAAGAACGTGGAAATAAAGTTGATTGATGTAAAATAATAATATACAGAAATATAATTTGGCATTGCGTTTAAAAATTAAGGTTTCTGTTCCGTTTTTTTTTCATTTACTCACATCAAGGTGATTCATAAAGCATATTTAGTGTTTAGAATATTAACACAACCAAGTTGATATTACAAAAAATATGCATTAACACTATTCAGGCTTAGCTTACAGCCTACTATTTCGATTTGATGACGCCACACAGTCAAACCTTCGTGCCTTTAGTGTATTAGAGCATTATAATAAGTGAAGTACGTACTAATATTTGTAAATGCACTTTCACGAGATTCAGACCCTACCAAGCAAGATTTATTCAAACTTATCTCCGTAAAGTTGATTATGGCATCGTTATTTTTATACTGTACGTGTTTTGTTTGGTCAATTTTACAACAGGGCATTCGAATATGCGATATATGTAATAGTGGCAGAATTAATCATATGTACTTAAAATGAATCCTTCATTTCAATGTTCCCTTATACCAGCACATGCTTGACCTTTTAATGTTGAATATAATATATCCGAAGGCGAAAATATATACAAAATACGCTATATACTTTTAACGCTATTAATATACGTGTATATAATTCTTCTCGCACCTTCAAAAGGCCTTTAAAATACAGTTTAACTCTCACCACAATGCTGACCAGAGTTACACTCCTTCTACCACTCTTATTTTCTACTGGAAACACGCGTAAAAAGCATTAATTAGGCAGTTAAAAGTACATTTTAACCATTCATTTTAAAATAGAGAGCCCGTGTGCGGACGTGGGTGGAGTCTGCGTTCCAGCAAATGAATGCAGTGGTGCCGATATGATTAAAGATGGGGAATGTGCTCCATCGACAAAGTGTTGTCCTGCGACTGAACGTAAGAAGTTATACCAATTGCTACTATTTATATATCCGTTCCCCCCTCAAGTAACAATTTAAACTCTTTTTTGTTTTCTTTACCGTATCCCTGACCAATAAAAGTGTAACAAATTGCTCCTGAGCTTGCTAACTCCGTGTAATCATTTTAAAATTATTATTTAACTACAATTTACATTCATCATTTCTACTGGATGCACTTGTAAACAGCAATTAGTTAAAATGAATTTTAACAATGATATTGTATCATAGAGAGCCCATGCGCTGATTTGGATGGAGTCTGCCTCCCAGCAAACGAGTGCAGTGGTGCTGATATGATTAAAGATGGACAATGTGCTCCTTCGACAAAGTGTTGCCCAGTGCCTGAACGTAAGGAGTTTTTAGACCTGTATAACTATTTAACTCTTTGTAGTCCCTTTTAACCACTCAACAGGGTTTAAATGTATCCTTTTTCCTTACTACAAAAACCATATATATTTGTAACCGTTTGTAGTGACATTTTCAACCATATTAACCATTTGTAAAACATTGGTAACCATTGTTTGTAGCTTCTTAAGTTTCTAATCAACATTTCTAGCCTACGACGAAGATGAATGCCTCGCAGACCTTGGCACCTGCAAGCTGAGCACTGACTGCGATGGTGAGATCCACGCAGACAAGTGTCCCACCCAGGTGAGCGCTGTTCAATGCTGCGTTGCAATGAGCGCGGTCACCGGAGAACCACCTATTGGGAATATTACAATCGTGCTGGTAACGAGGATGTTTTGGGGCGGCAGAGAACCGAGATTCAGCAAGAATGGGATTAATGGAACTTTGGCGCATGAGGTTAGTGAAATATTTAAGTTGTTGATCATGTCTAGCTCAGCCATATAAAAGGACTTGTTAATTGTTTCTTTAATGTCAACATTATTTTGACTTGCTGACATGCCACAACATAGCTTTTTTTCTTTATGAGTTATTGCTGTAAGGTTGCTACTCTATGAGGTCTATGCCTCTATCCTTTTCTAGCTTCCCTACTTGTTCGTCCATGATACTAACAACATTACCTGCGACACACGAGCCATCTGCTCAGAGATCGTCCGCGACATTCAGGACAAGCATATGGACATTGCAAATCCTACAACAGGGTAAAACAATGTTCCTAAATACCTTAAAACTGACATGATCCTATTCTCATATCTTTTACAGCACCAAGCTCTATGACATTGGATACAGGTATGAGCGTTTATGATTGGCCTCAGCCATTTGTTCCGCCACGGCAGAGCACGCAAATTGATTTCCCTCCTCCTACTTTTCCCTCCCTGCTGGCGCCACGGCCATAGCTGAGTAGAGTTCCTTTCCTTTCCTTCCATTCGCTGTAGTAGAAGTAGCGCCGCTCGCTCGAGCGTAATTGAAAACCTCAGCCGTGGCTGCCTGAGCTGAGCTGCAGCAGCAGCTCCTCCTTCAGCGGCGGCAGGCTGGCGTCTTCAGGAGTCTCTCATTCCAGCTTCCTGATTGGTGGAGACGGCACCGTATTCGAGGGCAGGGGCTTTGACAAGAGGGGTGCGCATACCTACCCGCATAACAGTGACAGCTACGGGGTGGCGTTCATTGGGGACTTTGAGGATACGTTGCCCACAGAGGATGCCTTGGGGGCGTTTGATCACCTTGCAAATGTAAGATAATATGAGGATAACACTGTGGTATCTACGGGTCACCTAATAAACATATGTGTCTTGATCAATGCATAGCAGTTGCATCTTATTTTCAGAGGCTTGTATACCAAAACAATCTCAGGCCGCGGTATGAGTTGAAAGCACATCGGGATGTGAGGAATAGCAGGAACCCAGGATTGGCTCTCTATGAACATATTAAGATATTTACAAGATATGTAAGAGTTAATGTTAACTTTGATATCTGCATAAAGTGTCCATATTTCAGGTTCCTGGCAATATCACAAGCACTGATTGAACTGTAATAAGGGGAATGTTCGAAACGAATGTAATATAGAACAGAGAGGATACATTTGGCATTTATGAGTTCTCATTCTCTGCTTATCGTTCTTTTGGATGTATTCCATTATAAGCTTCGGAGAAATAATGTGTAGCGTGCCTAGAGGTGATACGGGCAGAGAGATAGATCTGTGTTTTACACCTTCTATAAATGGAACATATACTTCAGGGATGCCATAATGATGTTATATAATTAGTTTCCAAGGCTACTTTCGTCCCTGAACTCTCTTTTTATACCCTCATCGTGGCCAAAAGGTAGAAGCTTTTTAATGACTAGCTATGAACGAGGAATTCCGGTCCCTGACCAGCAGCTTTGCATGCTTCTGCCCAATAATTAATTTTCAAAGCGATCGCCAGAAGGGAAGAAATTCATTTTTGATGTCTTCATTATCGGCTGGGATTTACGATGGAAACCGCGACAGAGAATAAATTTATTAACTTGTTTATATCACACCTGGGAAGCAATCAATGTTATCGATCTCTTTTGCCGCCGTTCGATTCTCTTTGTTTCATTTGGAATAGGAAGTAGGCGTGGGGCTGAGGTGGAGAACAAAACAACTTTGATCTGACCAAACAGGAAATGTAAGGTGAGAAGAAGGGTGGATTATAAGTCCTATTGATTTAGTATACTCTTTATTGTAACATTGCTTAAACTATATACGAGTATTTAACAACGTGAATGCAATGTGAATTCAATGTATGCGAGGAACAGAATAGAGCGTAAAAGTATGCAAGTATGTCATATGACGTCAGCTGTATCAATGCATTCCACTTTTAACACCATCATTATGTCATTGAGACATGTTTATTATTATTTTACCACACTGTACTTTGCATCTAGAAAATTGCACCCCCGCTGCGTTTGAAGTAAGATGTAATCTCTCTGGACGTGTTATAATAATGCGCCATTCTTGGCTCTTTGCATTGGCTTTTAATTTGGAAACGGTCGTCAGTCCTGTCCATTAAATCATATTTCAATCGAGATAAAACGAGCCAAAGAAAGGGATTGAATTATGTTCATGCTGGAGTTTTGAAGCGGACTCCAAACAAGGCAAGTGAAAAGAAATTGAGGATTAGAGACCTGACTTGTGCTTAAATTCGGATTATGAATTTATGAGCTCAATGCAATTATTGCACAGTGGTCTCATGCATTTAAAAGACAACCCACTGTGCTTAATAGAAAGTGTCACCTTCTACACACATTCCATTTAAAGGAACGGGTTTTCTTCCTCCTTTAAGACGGCTGTCTGACCCCAACTCTTTTCTATTGCATGTGAAATATTAGCGGTCGTTGAAATGCCTCTCACATCGGGGGGCTAACAACCTATGACAATTATGAGCATTGTAACCAAAATGTCTTCATGGATTTAGATCTGAAAATACCACGGGCAGAAATCCCATTCCTCTTGCCGGTAATAATGGCTTTTGAAAGTGTTTCTCGACCGATTCATTAATTCAATTTCGATTTGAGAGCTTCAATGTTGAAAATGTTTCCCAACACTTGCAGCAGCAGACAGAAAACACGATTGATTAAGTCATCACCATCGCCGGTTGAAACACAAAAACCGATCGACCTAAACAGCTTTTAAGGCTGCTATTACACAGTCTAAACGTCTACTGTGCAAGAACGACCTATAAAAGTGAAAAAGTTGTACGTACACGTTTTTGAGCCCTGAGTTAGAGACGTCTTGCTGAGAATCTCGTTAGCAAGGAGGGCAGGGAAGCAGCAGCTTGGGCTGGGTAGAGAGAGAGAGAGGAGCTCACTCACTCACTGCGGGATCTCACACCTTGGCTGAGGCAAAAGTGTTCTTGCTTGCTTGAAAACACGGCCTTTTGTAATAGAATCATCAACTCCACTCGAGAGCGGCAGGAGGGCCAAGAGTCAGGAGAAGCCAATTCAGCCGAAGGAGGAATCGATAGAAAATAAGATAGTTGTTTTGAGAGGAGAACGCAGCTTGAAGGAGCGTTAAGAAAACGCAAGATATTGAAAACGTGCTTATTTGGAAGAATGAACCAAATCATGAGATCTCTTATCTACGCATGCACAAACTTAAGACCGAAAAACGGGTATTTTAACCCAATGGCATACAACTCTCATTCCTAACACATCAATGGTTCAAAATCTCTTTTCTCCTCTTCACACCTTTCCAATCGATTTTTCCCGCCGCATCATCATCATCATCATCGAGGGCTGAGCTAAAGTGATTGAGATCTCCTCAGCTCAGCCATTGGCATGTGTTCGGCTTATTTTCTATGGACGGACGAGAGAGATCCTTATATATAAAGACAGCTCCACAGCTCGCATGACTCGGCCAAATGGAACAAGCCTCATTTTTTCGATTAAGCGCTCAAAGAAGGGAACGGATTTTTATCATACATGAAAGGAAGAGAGAAATAATTATATTGGAGGCCGCTTTTTGCACCGCGCTTTTTATCACAATATAATCAAGTATGCCTCCGATGGAGAAATAATTTCTATCCTTTTTGAATATAATGGATTGAGAGGGAGAGAGACAGCCACGCTACTCACGTCTATATCTATATCGCTTGAGGTTGTTACACTCAGCTGCTGCTGCAGGGACTGGTTGGTTGGTTTGGGGCTGAGCGCCATGCATTGCTGCTGCCGCCATCAATTTTCACACCTTGACAGACTAATTATTTCCCCTCTTTTGGTCGAAGGATGGAGCTAGAGCATGGAAGAGGAGAGAGAAGGAGAGAGAGAGAGAGAATTCTGATCTATCTATCTGCTGTATACTCGTATAAGCGCGTATAGAATGATGAGGTTGCTCTCATTCTCTCTCCACATCTCATTTTCCAATGTGGGGCAAACATGCTATGACGATCAGGGTATGTGAGGTGCAAATGTGATGCGGGATTAGGTCAACTTTGGATTAATTCAGCTGTATCGACAATTTTTGATAGTACTTTGAAACTTTCCTAGGGCTCGGCTCCTCGTACAACGAAAATGAAAACTAATGCTCATAGTTGTTCCATACCCATCAAAGCATCTATTTTCGCATTACTACCGTGTGAAAGCTTTTCCTCCATCACTATCTTCTCGGGTTTCACTTTTCCCATCTCTTTCCCGGTCTTGATCCCTTTAAACTTGCGGATGTAACTCATCTTCTAATCCCACTACTCCCACCACAAACCACCAAAGTCAACACAAGAGAGAGAGAGAAAGAGAGAGAGAGAGATGTGCTTGTAATCCCAGCTTTCTCTGTGTTATCTGTGTTTTATTTTCCGTCCCTAGAGAGGTAATTCAACTTTGTCTGATCATCTGTGCAACCAAAAATAGGATTAGAGGACACACAAAGAAGAGCGGAATTCACACGACACACAAACTGAATTCGTGGAAGTTAAGGACTTGGAACTGCTGTTGTAAGCGTGTTTTCTTATCAGCCACATTTGCAGGGATTTAGGCTGACTACGGAGGAGACACATAAGCCCAAAGTGAAAATCACTTGCTCAGCAAAGGAAATCTCGTTTCTTCTCCTACAAACTCTCGTTTTATTCCCCCGTTTTATTGAAATTGGATATCTGTTCTCTCCTCTCATTGCGGCCTATTGGCAATTTCAATCAGGCTTTCAACCAATATTCTCCTTGGATTGTTTCCAATTTCCAGGACCACACACAGAAGAATTGAATAGTGCCAAAGTGAGCTTGGTGGTCTAAATACTGTTTTCTCTCTCCCGCTTATTAAGACTCTTTCTCCTTGTCGGTCTTTAATTTACAGATTATGATGAAGGAGAAAGAAAGATGTCAAATTCGCGCCCGGCCAGAAATAGAATTATTATTATGATGTTACTCAGCAAGGCTTCAATTAGTGGAAGAAGCTCTTTTGTTATTTTTAATGCCGTGACCAATGTTTAATGCTCAGTCTTTTGATGTTCCCTCCTCCTCCTCTTTCTGCCACCCAAAAACAATACCTGAACGCAGACTGTCTAAATTTGGCCATTGTAAGCAAATAGAAACAAGCTTCAAGCAGTACATGTATGGTTATAAAAATGGCGAGAAATTCACTGCTGCCGGTGTTTTTGGTGACCACAGAACCTTTTTTACTCATTTCCATTAGTTCCAAATTAAAAGAATTACTCTTCTCCTCCTTCTTCCTTCTTCTCCCATACCCCTGAGGAGTAAAAACAGAGCAAAAGCTCAGGGAGCTGCCTTGAAAGTGAAAATTAATGGAATAGAAGGTTATGAAGCTGCTGGAAGCGATTAAGAATTTTATTATATACTCTCTCTGGCTACTGGTCAGGGCAGCTGAAGCTATCTGGCCTCTGACATATGACGTTAATAACTAAATTAATTTTCGCCCTGATGGAGTTTTTTTTCACTGAAGAAAATGAGGCGGACATAAATCAAGACAAGACAAATTTGCAGAGGAGTGTTGTAGAGTCCGGTTTATAAAGCATTTAAAAGAGCTGTAATAGCCACTATGGTACTTTTTATCATGGTTTTACAGAGAGAAAGTATTAAAACACGTTAAACATAGACTATAATACTAATCACCCAACATATGATGTATCTCCACTTACCGGACCTCTTATGAGGCATTTTGGACAACTTACTCCCTCTCCTATCTCTCTCTCTCTCTCTCTCCTTCTTCTCATGAAAACGGTTTCCCGCCTGCGGCCACTCTCCTCCACTCAGCCCCAGCGAGTAGTTATAAAGCTGTCCGATCAAAACAAGTCTTTCTTGGTGACTGCGGGGGGCCGAAGTAATTATTAAAGGCGATGATCGCGGACGCTGGACAGACAGACAGTGTGCTACCAAAGGGTTGGTTGGTGGAGAGAGACAACTGCTTGCAACCCCTTTATCTACAGTGGTCTGGGGCACTTTTTATTGATATTTACCCCCGAACCACTGTACAAAAACATATTTAACACTCTCAGTGGCTTTGAAACATTATATTATGTTAGTAAACAGAGACAACTGTGCCGTACAACAGACGTGTCTTTTCATGTCCACTCCTATCGGTAGTTTATAAAATTCGGAGACGGGAAAAGGGGTGCAAAAAATTGAAAAAAAGACGTCGTCCTGCCAGACTGCATGGCGGCTGTGCTGTTGTTACACAGACACAAAAAATGACTCCTGTATGTCTAAAACGCTCCTCGGTTTGACGTTTTAATTGGAAGGTTCGTTGCTGCTGCTACCACAACATAACTTCTGCCATAAACTGACATGTTGGGAGAGAAAAAAGCGACTTTTGCATTGTTTTAAAGGTGACAAAACACGATTAATATTATGATCAGCTTTTATAAATCGGTGGGTGGACACTTTTTCGCATGATGATTATTTTAGAACGTGACGGGAAATTGGAGTTTTAAAAAGCGATTTCTCACTTGATGTGTATTCATTGGATGCGCTAAATTTAGTTGTTATTTTTTGTATATTTTCTCATACGCGTGCGCGAAATCAAATTCGACCCGTTGCCAATGAATTTCTTCGTTCACACGACCCGAAGGGATGCCAGTTTGTGAAAGAAATCAGCCTAATATCCACTTATTAATAACACTCCTGTCTAATAATAAGTATAAAATGGCATCCCTACACCCATTCATGGGAAGTAAATTGTTGAACGAAAGTAATATTCTCCCCATTTTGTTTTATTCCATTCTGGCCACATCAAATTGACAAATGGACCTGCCATGCATAATGAATTATACACAAATATTAAATAACTGTATTATTATACTAACGTATTAAACATATGTTATAACTCTTAATCTCAGTCGTGAATCTTTCGCATCTTTTTTCAATGTTGTCATTTCCGTTTTAATCGTCTTGTTGCTCCGCCCATGATGTCGTTTAGACATGTTTAGGTCACGTGGCAGAAAACATCACATTAAACGGATCAAATCGGGGACAATGGCGTGCATACATGAAGAAATGTCCTTGTTTAACGTTAAAATGTGCATAAATGATACAAAATATACATATAAATGTGCTTAAGTAAAGATTCAATATAATGTTTACCTTAAAGGAGGTCGATATTCGCATTAAGAGTCATGTAACGTGCATATATGGGTTAAATTGTCCTCTGTATACGCGTATAAAAGTCACATAAGCTAATACAATATTGCTCCTTTCTTCTAAACTGGCGTGGACAATCGGAACCATGGAAAATTGAAAAGAATTGGATTGTGGATCCCACGGAAGAAGAAATGGAAAAGTTTCCTTTTTTCACAGCTATAAATAATGAGTCAGAATCCATCTAACTGGCATATTGTTGTAATACATTCTCTCATTCTCTCTCTCTCTCCTTGTAAGATATGTTGCATTACGTGGGAATAAGACAAAGCAGCCTAAACCGCGCTCACCGCATTACTTGAAACCTGAGAGTAACACGAACATAACTGAAAACGAGATTCTTCTCCCATCACAGATCCTTTTTTTGCGACTAGTCATCTCATTTGATGGAGAGCGATGATAACATTTTCTAATTCTGTCATTCGATACATGAAAGAACGAAGATCTGATAGCAGCGACGACAAGTTGAAAAGACTAATTTCATGTAGCTGAGAAAATATTGATTTGCAGTCTCTGGCACGTGTGTAAGACCCATTTGATGAGTTTTATAACGTTATTAGAAGACTTTTCTGTATAATACAGGGAACCAATTTGAGTTTCCAGGAATTAATCTCGTCTTCTTCTTATGCAGAATTGGCTCATTTTGGTCGACATGCAAAATTTGAAACTCCCGCCGTTTTTCCATCCGCCCATTTTCCATAATATTCTTCCTCTTCCATGCTAATATCCGTTCCAATGCTCAGTCATATTTTCAAAATCAGAGACAGAATAAAAGGGGTTTTATGGGCTGCATACGTGGAATATGCTAAACTGTGCGCATTTATGCATAGTTTCGTGCGTTTGAAAGGCCTCCTAGATAGTTTTCTCCTCCCCATTCTCTAACCTGTGGGTGGAAATGCCTTATCAGTTTTCGTTGACGTTTTTTGAAATTTCCTCATTTCTCCTTTTTAAATAAACTACGAGAGATTGTATCGAAATTGTATAGAATTAGGGGGAGCACAGTGGTTTCAAGTTAGGTATTAACAATTTCATAGCAAATTTCATTTGCGCCACTGTGTCAACATTCTTTATTTTAATTAATTCCAATGCATAACCCACTGTGGCCATGTATGTATAAGGCCAACCCCATGTCATCAGTGAAGCTCGTTCTTCAATCTTCTTGTGCATATTGGGCGGATCCGAGGAAAAAGAAAGAAAGAGCGAACAAAATAAAAACGAGTATAAATATATTTTGAGCGCACGCAAGGCATGAGTAGGATTATTATTATTGGGAACAATTCTAGATACAGGGTTGCCATTTCTTCAGTAAATATAGGCAAGTTGATCTCATTATAGAGCTGTGAATGTGCATATTTGTCAAACTGGCAACCCTGATTCGATCTGATGCACAAGATCGTTTATAAAAGCAATCACAATGGGCGTGGAAAGATGATGGTTCGGGAATCGGCAGATAATTTCCTACTTGGAACTATATGAACAATATGTGGGGATACCTTAATTCTAGAAAAGTTTGGGTCCCATTATTTCTTCTTCCTCCTGGCTCTATTTTACTTTCTCGCTGAAATGAAGCGATTTCCATGCAAATTTGATTCCTTTTCTATCGGTATCAATTTCACGTTGAGACAAAAGACGGTGATAAAAATGGACAGGGGACACACTAGCAACTTTTATAATGACATTTAACCAAAATATACAAGTTTAATTACTTTCAACAATATCAGCTCTAAATCAAACAAGGCATCTTTCAAGCCTGTAAAATGTTTTTTATTAATGATAATGCTCATGTAAAATAATTCTCTAAAAAGTTGCTAGTGGATTTCTTGTCCCCATCTTGAGTGTGTCCGTGAAAGAGTATCTTCGGAGGCAGCAGCCAAGAATCGCTTAATTCCAACATTGTCGTTCCCGGTCGTTGAATGTCTTTTGAATGAAATTAGCAGCTGCCAAAGAGAATGAGAGGAGAGAGAGAGGAGAGAGAGAAGAGAGAG
>LR140242.1:0-18316 GCA_900659605.1 Tisbe holothuriae | reverse complement strand
TTTTCTGAGAGAAGTTGTTTCAATTACTTTCCAAATGTGACTTCTACGTGTAGTAACCCTTGAGTGTAATTAAATTAATATTCATATACTATAATTAAATTAATATTCCCATAGTATAATTAAATTAATATTCCCATACAATATGGCAACCCTAAGAACTGCAATTATTTTTTAGTCAAACGTCCGCTATACTTGTTACTATCTCTAAAATACTAATAAATATTCAGTTGTATTCCTGATACTGACTGCAAAAGATCTCATTCTGAATATCAAGGCAACTTACTGAAACTTGGAAGATTTAGTTTGTTTATATAATAAAGCCCTTTAAGTAAAGCTGAGCAAACACCTACTTGTGAGCCACAGAGGCAGAAGAATACCAAGCACATTCAGGCCAGCCAGAGGAAACGCTGAGCTGGTCAGATATTGAAAGTTCACAGGCCAACATAGGCTCATCTGAGTCAAGAGTTTGGGTGATTATTCAAGCTTTTATCATTCAGAGACCAGAGTGTTATTTATAATTCAATTAAGGCACCTAATAATCAAAACTTAGCTTCCACAACTTGTTAAGATATAACTCAAAATGGGTAAATTTGGCTGTGGTGAGTGTTTAGAACAGTTTCTAGAGTTTGAAGATCTTGAGGCTCATATGGAATGGAAGCATGGATATTGTGAGAAGACCTTGAAAAGTGAGAAAGACAATAATGGTGATGTAGTGATAAAGGAGAGTGAAAAGACTGTTGAAGATTCAAATGCACACAAATGTGACATTTGTGACTTCAAGACTCCCAATAAGGGTACTTTTACTCGACACATGAGGGCAGTTCATAAGAAACTCAAACCGTTCAATTGTGGCAAATGTGATTATAAGTGCTTTGAAAGAGGAACTCTAAAGAGACATGATAGCGCAGTTCATGAGAAACTAAAACCATTCAAATGTGATCAATGTGACTATAAAAGTGCCGAAAAAAACAAAATATATAACCATTTAAAAGTGGTTCATGATAAAATAAAGCCAATTAAATGTGACCAATGTGATTATAAATGCTCACTAAATGAATACCTTACAAAACATAAGAGAGCTGTGCATGAAAAACTAAAACCATTCAATTGTGACACATGTGACCATACATTTGCAGAAAAAGGGAGCCTTACAAAACATATAAGGGAAGTTCATGAGAAACTAAAACCATTTAAATGTGACATATGTGATTATGAAACATCAAGTAACACAAAGTTAATTCTGCATACAAATGCAGCTCATGAGAAACTGAAACCACACAAATGTAGCCTATGTGGCTATACATGCTCAGAAAAAGGACTACTTACCAGACATACAAAGAATGTACATGAGAAACTAAAACTATTCAAGTGTAATATATGTGACTATAAAGCATCAAGAAACGACATTTTAGTTACACATACAAATGCAGTACATGAGAAACTAAAACCTTTCAATTGTGACCAATGTAATTACAAATGCTTTGGGAGAAGAGATCTAAACAGACATGTAAGAGCTGTTCATCAGAAACCGAAACCGTTCAAATGCAGCCATTGTGACTATAAATGCTCAGAAAAAGGACTACTTACCAGACATACAAAGGATGTACATGAGAAACTGACACCATTTAAATGTAATATATGTGACTATAAAGCATCAAGAAACTCCAATTTAGTTATGCATACAAAAAGAGTTCATGAGAAAATAAGGCCATTCAAATGTGACTCATGTGGCTATGCAGCATCAAGTAAAACAAAGTTAATTTTACATACAAAAGCAATTAATGAGGAACTGAAGCCATTAAAATGTGACCATAAAGGTTCACAAAAAGTAAACCTTGCAAAACATTTAAGGGTAGTTCATGAAAAGATTAAGTAGTTTAAAAGCAGTCAATGTGAATAAGCTTTACGCGGATGGAGAGAACAATGATACAATTTTCTCCACTAGAGGGCTAAAAATATTCATATGGCCGCCATCTTACAAGACTGTAGTTCTGCACCTTTTTATATTGGCTCAGAAATAGCTCTAAACTTGGTTTTGGAGGCTTTTGGATGTAAACAAGTGAAGAAACAATTGTCACAAATTGTAGATCTACCATGTCAGTAAAATCTAGGAATCAACAGAATAAAATTACACAAGCTAATAGTATCTAACTGCTCCTTATTGGTTTAAAATGTATCCAAAGACATTTGTCAAAGTGTTTGTATACTGATTATTGGTGTTAGTGGCACCTAGTTGGCAATATTAAACTTTACTTTTTTGCTCCATGGCATATATTCATGGTTAAAATGCGGGCACCCTTAGCTGACCTTATGAAATACAAGAGCAGCTAACCACAGATAATGGCAAAGTTTACTTATGTTAACCACCAATATATGTCACCATGCCAATGAGGACATTGAAAAGTTTTTCTTATTTATCATAACGTTATGCAAGCACCTTGAGTATTGTGAGGCTTGTTGGACGTTAAAAAAATGGCACAAAATTTCGTCCATTGATCGTTGAACGAAGCCTTTTTTCATTGAACGAATTTTGTTTTGAACGAAAATCGAAGTTTACTGGACATGAATGATTTGAATGTAAAGATTTTTTCAGCTCAAGTAATTTTAACCTGGCTTATCCATATTGGGATGCTACGTTACAATAAAGTGCAGTGATTATTATTGTACACCTAATGACATGTGGATTTTTGTTCTTTTTTACGTCCTTAAAATGCATTACCATCCCCTGCACGCAAGAAATTAAAAGTGGATCCAGCAAGAGAATAGAGCAGGCAAGCAAGCAGACGGGAAAAAGTGGATCCACGGAGGCTGAGGGGCATGTCTCTCTTTATCCTATTTTCTCCAGATTGAATGTTCTTTTAAACAGATCTTATTTATTTCCAAAAGTCCAAAATAATGCCTTGGAAATACACAAGTTATAGCAAATTGTCAACAATTATACGGCACATATAATTTTGTGACACTCTTTTTCTCCTATCCAAAGCCAATTTTTCCTGTATCTAATGTCTTTCTTACACAATTAGGTCTGAGCAACAGTAAAAATTCTATATAACACCCCCGAAATATAAGCTCTCTTTATATTTATTCACAGTACATGCAATAAAATTTCAGCAAAGACTGCAAAGTTAAATAATACATAATTCAAGTACCACTTCAATATGGAAAGTGGCAACCCTAAAAGTGTTCATATTGAGCGGACTGACTAAGTAAAATGCATAAAACTATCTACAACTAGCTTCTAGCTTAGGAAGATATTCTTAGTATAAAATACACTTCAGATAGTTTTGTCTTTAATCTGTCTTTCAATAACATCTTAAAATATAATTCAAAATGGCTCAATTTGGCTGTGGTGAGTGTTTGGAACAGTTTGCAGAGTTTGAAGACCTTGAGACTCATATGGAAATAAAGCATTCATATTCTGAAAATAAGTCAACTATTGACAAAGAAAATGAGGAATCTGTGATACGGAAGGATGTCAAAGAGTCAAAAACACACAAATGTGACATGTGTACATACAAGACTGTCATAAAATCCAATCTTAATCAACACATTAAATCAGTGCATGAGAAAGTGAAGCCATTCAAATGTGAGATATGTGACTATAAATGCTCAAAGAAAGGAAACCTTACACAACACTCAAGAGTAGTTCATGAGAAACTGAAGCCATTTAAATGCAGCCAATGTGACTATAAATGCTCAGAAAGAAAAGACCGAATAAAACATTTAAGAGCAGTTCATGAGAAATTGAAACCATTCAAATGTGACCAATGTGATTATGAAACCTCTCAAAAAGGAAATCTCAACTCTCATTTAAGAGTGGTTCATGAGAAACAGAAACAATTCCAATGTAACTCATGTGACTATAAAACTTCAGCAAAAGAAGGCCTAATTGTACACATACAAGCAGTTCATGAGAAGCTTAAACCATTCACATGTGACCAATGTAACTATATATGTTCAGAAAGAGGAAGCCTTACAAAGCATTTGCAGGCAGTTCATTTGAAACTAAAGCCATATAAATGCAGCCAATGTGGTCACAAATTCTCACAAAAAGGACATCTTACCAACCATACAAAGGCTGTACATGAGAAACTAAAGCCATTCAAATGTGACTTTTGTACATACATAACTGGAAGTAAAGGGCATCTTAATCAACATTTAAAATCAGTTCATGAGAAGCTGAAGCCATTTAAATGTGGTCAATGTGACTATAAGTGCTCACAAAAAGCAGATCTTAAAAAACATTCAAAAGCAGTTCATGAGAAACTGAAACCACATAAATGCAGCAAATGTGGCTATGTATTCTCAGAGAAAGGGCTACTTACTAGACATAAAAAGGCTGTACATGAGAAACTGAAGCCATTCCAATGTAACTAATGTGACTATAAAGCTTCAGTAAAACAAGACCTAAGTGTACACATACAAGCAGTTCATGAGAAACTGAAACCATTCAAATGTAAGCAATGTGATTATAAATGCTCTCAAAGCTATAGCCTCACAAAACATGTCAGAGTTGTCCATGCAAAGCTGAAGCCATTCAAATGTGACATATGTGATTATAAATGCTCACAAAGGGGAGATCTCACAAAACATTCAAAAGCAGTTCATGAGAATCTGAAACCATTCAAATGTGACCAATGTGACTATAAATGCTCAGAAAAAGGACTACTTGCCAGACATTCAAAGGCTGTACATGAGAAACTGAAACTATTCAAATGTAGTGCATGTGACTATAAAGCATCAAGAAACGCTCATATGATTATTCATATAAATGCAGTCCATGAAAAATTAAAGCCATTCAAATGTGAGATATGTCATGCTAATTTCTCACAGAAAAGTAGTTTAAAAATCCATACTACGGCAGTTCATGATAAACTAAAAGCCATGTAAATGTGGCATTATATCAACCTTAAAATAAATGTGACATGTATCGATCTATATACATGCAATAGAATAATCGAGATAAAATATATTGCTGTGACAGCATATTGAGGCATAGAGAAATGCCAGTATACTCGTAATCTCTGAGTAAGATTCACGTCTCTTAATACGCAAATATCATATGGAGCACCAGGGTATTAAAAAGACAAGTGCGGGATACCATTAAGTATACTCTCTTTGTTGATAATGCTTACCTAATGGCCTATTTTGCAACATAAAGAAGTCCATTGAAAGCTGTTTAGTGTTTCCCATGTTTCTCAGGTTCAAAAATCCATTCAGAATATCATTAAGCACTTGCCTAAAACAGTGTATGTCAACTAATGGCTGTGTTTGCCTTGGTGTGATAACATATTCATGTAGTGTCCATTTGAGATTTATTGATTCCACCGCTGTGTAAACCTTGGCTCCATCCAGCATCACTCCATAACACTGTTGAACATTTCTGAGTGGTGAAAAACACAGAGCTAGCATACTTCTGTCATCACCCTTGATTACATTCAGCTGTCTGCAAGGAACTGTGTCAGACAGGGAGTGATAGCAACCTCCTTTCAATTCATAATCTTTGATGTTGAAGATGTTGATATCAGGCTCTGCCAGCAGCTGGTCCACAGATTTAGAAGTTAGGCCAATATTGATAATGAGATCATTGAATTGAAAATAAGCCAGTTCATTGTTATCTTCATTCCTCATTAGGAAGCTGTCCTGGATTGTGAATCTCAAATGCCAGACAGACAGTTCAGTGATGTTAATACTCTGAAACATCAGATGAGTTCTCTCAAGAGAAATATGCTTTAGTTGTATCTTGATCAAATTAAGGACATATCCAGCTTTGTGCATCCTATTGGCTTCTTTCAGTAGCTGTTTGACGATAAATTCTTTCTCAATTGGCCATAGCTTGTAATGGTTGTACTCCATCCATTGGACGAAGGTGCAGCTGTCCCGAGATATGTTTTTGAATTCATCTGAATACTGGAAGACTGGTGTGGCATGAACACCAGCAATGAGCTGAATGATGTTTGGACGATCTTCAGGTTTGGACTGAATCATCCAAATTATTGCATCCCTAATATGTGGCTGGCTAGCAAATGCCATTTGCACATTATCCTCAGATATACCTGAAAATGAAAAAAGACATGTTAAGTCAACAATGCAATGAAATATGGTTTTATTAAACTTACTGTCAGACATCTGAGAAAGTGCATAATAGAGGGCCACACCCATGGAGTAGATATCACATGCAATTGTGTATCCACCTCCATCTGTTATCTCAGGAGCTGCATGGCCACGGGTTCCGGCTTCAGTTAGAGTATTCTCTGTGTTCAGGTTTCTGCAGATTCCAAAATCACCAATGACAAAAATGAGCTCATCGGGGGTCAATTTCTTCCAAGCATCAGGTCCATCACCAACAGTCACTAGGCAGATGCATTGTTAGCTTGGAAAAAATTATGTTAACTATTTGCTAATTACATGTAGTTACCTCCTGGTTTGGTTTTAACCAAAATATTTTCACCCTTCATGTCTCGGTGTGCCAGGTTGCTATCATGGAGTGCTTTAACACCTTGAAAGACATCCCCAAATATGGCTTTAATCCAGTCTTCTTTATGACGGAGATTCTTATCTCCGGAAAGGTATGACTTCAGGTCACCAAGACACTTCTCAATGACAAGTCCAATTTCCTTTTCCTGGGATCCACTATCATCAACCATGATTCCGTGAACCTTGAGGACATTTGGATGGTCCAATTGGTACGCCTATATTGCCAAAAAATATATCATGCAGTACATCCACAATAAAAAGGTGACTGACTACCTGAAGTTCCCTATCTCGTACTTTCTTTGCAGCAGCATCACAGTCCATATTAAATATTTCCTTTACCACAACCTCATCAAACTCATCATTATTCTTCACTTGAACTGTGTAGACATCGACCCTTCCTTGGCCACCCTCTCCAAGCTTCTCACCCTTGTCATAGTCCCTCAGAAAGAACTTCTTGGGCTCTTTCTCACGTTGCATGTTTGAGCAAGAAGCTGCATCGGAAGCACACCCTGAAGTTGCCATCATACGCCCTAATTATATTACTATGACTTAATTAATATAAATGCATATACATGTAAAATAATATCCTCACCTTCTCCATTGTTTCCTGTCTGGCTGCTTGAATTGTTGCAGTCTGTTGAATAACACTCGTTCACACTTGAAGTGCAAATACTACTTTTCTTGAGCAATAGTCACTCCCACACCTTGGGATAACAATGTGGCTTCGCGTAATTTTGCTTTTATATGTTAAAATATTGGATTTTGTATGTTTGCCACTGTTGTGCAAACTTGCACCTCCGGGGTACGAATGAGAAGCTAAGCGCTTAAGCATCAACTTCTTTCTCGCTGCTTCTGCTGGCGCCCAACTGCCGAGATGCAGCACAGCCAGATAGGCTAGACATACTTTTCTTTCTTTTTGTAGGCGTTTTTGTGTACACACGTCTTGTTGCGTTTTGTCGCGCTAAGATGTGTTTAGATGGTAACGGACCTATTTTGGTAAGACCGTAAGACATTCGATGCGTTCTTATAGAAGTAATATAGGATAAGCAATATCAGTGAGTTTTTAACAGAAACATTATGTGAATACGTTATCAATTTATTGAGAGTGTTCTATACATTTTGAATCAGCTTTAAAATACGTACTTAGATATATTATACAGAGCTCCTACATGGGAAGGAAAGGTTGAAGTTTTGGCTTGGTTCTAGCAATTGTCCTATTCCCTATAAATCTTAAAATACTTGCTGAAATACACTTTTTACTATTTCTAGGGTTAGATACAACCTTTGTGCTGGCCCATGAGAAAAATGAGCTCCCGCAGGGCAAGGTGCCCCGCAGGGCTAGATGCCCCGCAGGGCTAGGTGAGATGAGCAATTTTTCATTTTTTACTGTCAGGTTAGGTTTACAGTGTGTCCGAGCAAAAATAAGAATATCACACGATGTTCTGTAACTTTCGTGTAGTTTAAGATACAAAAAATCTAAAGCCAGTTTCAAAAAGCCACACTTATAGTGCACATTTAATGTTAATAGCATTTTTTTCTACAATAAAATATAGGGGCAGTGGATCCAAAAATGAACAGACAGCTAGAAGGGTCCCGCGCGGGAATTCTCAATGTTGGTTTCTACTCTGACATGATTGGTCCATTTAATGGTAAAAGTGAACCAATTTAAGCATTTTGAGAGCTTATCAGTGACATCATTTCCCGCTCTTTCAAATGCATATGGTAGAAGCACTGTAAGATAAATATCCTGCATGTGACAATCACTTTCATGAAGTTTACCCTTTTCTTGACTTTGCAAATCACAAGAGTAAGCAAAAATGGAGGGTTACAATGAGACTATTGACTAAGTATGCCCATTAAAAAGGTCCAATTTAACCATTATAAAAGCTTAGCAATATCTTTAATTCATGCCCTTTCCATTGCATATAGTAACTATCTTGTACTACTATTATTATTATGCATAAAACAGTAGTTTGATATAACCTCAGTGGCTGAACACTGGACCCTACTAAGCCAAATATGGGCACTAAATGGAGTATTATAATTAATTATGGACATGACTGATTCTATTGGCAAAACCATTTCCCCGCGTATTTTAGCCATAAACATCAGCTATTCTTTGCCAAAACCTAAATGTTCCCAAAACCACTGTGTCATTATAATACTAGCATAAAATTGAGCTTAAAAGAGCATTTTTTTGTCTAATTAATTACTTAATTACATAATTACATTGAGCATAATTACTTAAGTAACCTTCTGAATGAAATAAACACTAATTAATTAATTTGTACAGCAATTTTCACTGAATTAGAAGCTTAAATCATACATAGTATGCTTAATATATCTCTACTGTCGAAAAATTCTCGTTTTTGCTCGGACGCACTGTAGATAGGCATAATTACACTATATTCAATAAGATATGTCCCGCAGGGCTAGGTGCCCCGTAGGCAAGATGCCCTGCAGGGTTAGGACGCCCCGCAGGGCTAGGACGCCCCGCAGGACTAGGACGCCCCGCAGGGCTAGGGTGAGATGAGCAAATTTTCCATTTCTTACTGTCAGGTTAGGTTTGGTTAGGCATAATTACACTATATTCTATAACAAATGCCCCGCAGGGCTAGGTGCCCCATAAGCTAGATGACCCGCAGGGCTAGGATCTAATGGAAGAAGGTTGGTATATTCGGATAAAACCGCAAAATTGGGGAAAATCGGTCATTTTAGGGTCATTTTGACAATAGGACAATTGCTAGAATCGCTCCGAAGTTTTTTAGTTAATTCCCCGAAAAACTTCTTCAGCTAACAAGACGTGTGCGTGCCAGGAGGAATTAAAATGGAAAAATTCCAAAAAAAAACTTCTTCTTTCCTTCTGGGGAAGAAGGAAATCGGAAGTATTTTTGGGTGAATTAACCGAAAAAAATCCGATTTCCTTTTCGTGTAGGTCCTGGATCTCTCTTACAACTGGAAAATGGAAATAGTGTCGTGAGAGCTATTATGGTGAATGCGCTGTAATGACCACTTCCCTAGAAGTTGTCCTTGTAGATGACATTCCTGAAGTCTCTATTGAAGACACCCATAATGCTGATGTTGCAGAATCTGTAAGAGCTCTCCTACACAGGTATGAAAAAGGAAAATATTAGGAATAATTCCAGAATAATTCCTGAAATATACCAGAATAATTCTTGTTAGAGGGGAAGTATCCCTGTTTCATACCATTTTCATTTCTCCCTCGCACACACTCACACCTTGCTAGGTGGGGAAGGAAATAAGAAGTTTTCCAGAATTATTCCAGAATTATTCCTGCTTTTGCTTCCATGTAGGAGAGCTCTAAAGGTATATAAAGAGGAGTTGAATAAAGTATACATAGAACACAGAGTGTTCCAGACACTGATCAAAGTAGCACTTGTACTTACCTCTCAGTCTAGTATAGATACTCATAAGACTATCATTACAATAGTTTATTATCACATATTCCTCATTTGCCGAAATGAAAACTTTTATTAAAATTTTACATAAAGATCATACGCATTAGCTCAATTTACAGTACTTAATTATATCAAATGTTATCGGTGTCAAATATATTTTGAGAATGCCATTAATTGTACGAATTGACCCTCCTGCACATAAAATATATTTAATATAATTAGTATATCAAACACGCTAAGACAGTCATGGTGTATTTTTATAATTTCGGCAAGTTACATTCAGCTAGATGACATTTATGGATAATGCTATCTTTCGATACCTGTAATAACTTATTTAATGATATTTTACGCAAATCAACAGTTGGTGCTATTGTTTACCTTGTACAGGCAAACCGATCTTATTCATCTTTGATATAATAGTCAATTAAGCTGCATGTTTGATATCATAAAATTTTTACCGAAGAGAGTCACTATGCCTTTCGGTAGTTTCATGGAAGATACATTATAAACAATACCAGTAACAAAGAAGCAGCTAGCTTGGGGTGTTCTATGTTATAGTTGAGCTATCTCTATATATTTTCTTTAACTTATTTACACTCCACAAGTGCCGGAGTGTGAAAAGTTTTACCAACGCATAACGTTGCGATTATAATAATCAAGATGTTCTTGCGCTATTTAATCTATAATTTAAGAAGCCAGATTTATTGTGCAACTTAAGGAATACTGTTGAGCTGTATGAATTATATTGTAACTGTTTGGAGGTAATATTTTTAAAACTCTGGATACTAAAAAGTCTTGCCCACAGGGGCATAAAAAATCAAACAAACCCCAATTCGGCTGTTTAATAGATAAAAAGCACAACGTGCCAAACCTGCTTGTTCTAATTCTACAAAGAGGTCGAAAAAAACATTTAAAAGAGTCCTTAACCTATTGCGTACATCAATAGTTTTAGTACAAAACATAAAAATTCTTTGCAATGTTGGTTCTTCTGAAAAGTTACAATTTTGGCTGGAGAACTCTTATCGTTTGGACAGACGAATTGTTGGATTAGCTAAAAATAAGATTTGGATCACAATTAAACTAAAAAAGAGCGAATTTAACCGGTTTGTGATTCCACGGTAAACTTTCAATTACCAAGTTGACTGGCGACACCCAATTAACTGTTACAGTACGTACCCACCGAGACTGGTCGCCGCTATTCTCGGGTTCCGAGAATAATGCGATTGTGCATGAGGACTGCATGAGGACTGATAATAAGCTTTTCAGGCAGAGCTAGAGGTCGGGCAAAGTTGAGTCGGTCATGAACTGTATACTGGTGTTAACACCTCTACATGTGTACTAGGAGAGATGGCTATTATACAAAGAGATCAATATGTCAGCTGAGGCTGAGTATATTTTCAGTGGACAGCCGATCAGTGCCCTCTAGTAATAGAAGTTAGAGCTAAGGTGCAGTAATAACCGTTGTTTCTGTGGTCTAGTTCTCACTTTCAGCACTAGATGTCACTGATCGGGCGTCCACTGAAATTTCGCCCATGTGGCAGGAGTCATACGGATCTTTGTTGTACTGTAAATCTTTCGTACTAGGGCCTTATTATCGGTCCTCTATTACTTTAACATCGCGCTATTCTCGGGGCTCTTTGCAGCCAGTCTCGGCGGGTAATTCATAAAATGACCACTGACCAGTGTTGTTCGCGGTGCCAAAAAGTCAAAACCCCTCAGTATTTGTTGATTGGTTCATTAAGAACAAGATTTTTAACTAACAAATAATTATGTATCCGCCATTCCTTGGCCTATGTTATACATGTAAGTTCTAGCTACTTAATTATAGAGTTAGTTTTTGCTTTTAGCATGATGTGTTTACTCCGCAACTTGATGCAACAAAGTACTCGTATACTTTAATATGAATTGATCAATTTGCGTCTTGGACCGTAAATAAATCCGGACATAAGTTTTGGAGTTATGTGAGAGCGAAGTCCTGAGTCATAAGCAAGCATGGGGAAATTTGCTTGCAAAAGGCAAGAATTACTTCATTCTAGGAATTACTATAACATAGAATTACACCAAAAATTATTCACCTCTAGAATGAAATAAATTTTCTTGAAAAATTAAAGGATTGCTTTTAAATGTTTGGTCATAAATGTAAACTTAATTAGCAGCATTATCTTAAACTCTTACATATTGGAACAAAACTCATATTTACGGCAAAGGCTTGAATTTTTAAACAGCAACTATATGTTGCAACTCAATATGCATATGTATTTGGTGTAATTATCAACGGATGTTCATAAAATGCTCATTCTACAATATTCTAGTAATGAGTAACTGTTGGCTAATAATTATAAACAAATATTTCGACCATATTAATATTTGTATCTGACAAATATGTTTGAACTTGTAATCGAAGTTTAATGCAGTTATTGCTTATTAGCGATTGCAATGGCAATCAAATTAAAAACAATCATGTACATATGACTGTGTATTACTATTATTGCTATATTTCAACATGTACTTAATAACATGCCAGAAAAGTTTTTATACAGTAGTGTAAAATGATACTGTATAATAAATATAACGAAATTAAGAATCATTATGGCGAGTACAAAATTAATAGGCAGTACATACAATAGTACATGTACAATCGTTCACAGCCACATTGAATTTTAACATATAAAAAATAAGGCAGGTTATTCATGTTTACTTTTTTAATGTCACAGCCGCTTTCTATGTTTTACACTCTCTCGATTATTGGCAGGTATGTGAACTTGTCTCACTTGGCTCATCTGAATAAGTATTCTTGCTAAAATATCATTTTTGATGGGCTAGTAACACTCTTAATATTATAACTAGCTGTCACATTTTCACCGGTTGAGGACAATAATTATTATTATATGTCAAATTGGGATAAAGCTATATTGAGCTTAGGAAGTTATATATAGTGACTTATATATATCTGATTATTAATAATCACTTCAAAGGAATATTTAGCACAACTCTTTGTTGCAGCTGCTGCTTAACACTCCACTTTACTTCACATTTAACTGCCCGATGCAATCAAGTTAATCCACTGCACAGCCTCGTTGTCATGACAAGTCTGAGGCCCGGGAGGAGGTTACGTTGACTCAATCCACGACGTCCTCCAATAACGTGGCTGAGGTCCATGTAGTGTTAGAAGCGGGACGAGAGACGGGGCGGGATCAGCTTGCTGGAGCACATGCTCAAAAGAAAGGCAACAGTAGTCTCTGACAAGCAGCGAGGAGACTAAGGCTATAGCCGACACCGCCTCCGGGTTCTCACCCTTGGAGGACATCAGGGACCACGAGAGTGCCGTGTTCAACTACGGGAAGGAGGCCAAGCTGAGGTGTCAGCACCTCCAATCCTTCTCTCGGTGCCTTGAACACTCTGGTGTCCAGGGACTGCTGTGATGTCCTGGAGGATCCACAATCATGGTAAGCTGCTAGCTATCATGCTCATTCCTCTTGGCATTTGCCAAGACTGGCTCTTGTCCCGATAGCTATCAGTGCCTATACACATCTGGCATTGTCCAAGGTTGCCTTCATTTGCACTCTGCAGCTCTTCATTGCAGCAGTGTCTATGGCTACGTACACATCAGTTTTATCCAGAAACACTCCCAGAAACATTGTCACATCAAGAAACTGCTGTAACAGTTGCCTGAACACACTGATCGAATCACAGTCTGAATGAATGACAACTCCAATAGATCTCGACTCATCATCAAGCCTCTGATACATATCAATTTTCTTAAGATCAGTAGATTTCATTATCTTGGCTAATGCCTCTGACAAATCTTCTGCCAGATTGACTTGCTTGGTGTGTTTGAAGTCCTCTGGGTGAAATTCTTGTATGTTGTTGATGATGTCGATGCTGAGAGTTTCTTTCAAGTGTGTCAGGTGTGTCCATGCACTGCTGTGACGTCCTGGAAGATCCACAATGATTATCATGGTTAGCTGCTATCACTCTCATTCCTTTTGGCATTTCCCAAGACTGGCTTTGGTCCCTGCTGGCAGTGTCAAGACACATCTGGTGTCGTCCAAGGGGCGTGTTGGACGTTGAACGAAAATTTGTCCGAAAATGGCCATTACTTGGACGTTGAACGAATGGTTTTGGACGTTGAACGAATCATTATTTTGACTGAACGAAAATTGCCAAAGATTTTTTCCAAAAAAGAATGGTCCAGGCTCATATCTGACAAAAGATAGAGCTGAGTTTAGGTGGCCTAACTAGGAATTTCCTAAATTAAACCTTCTAAGGTTATAAGATGTTAATTTATGAATCCACCTATGAGAGCTGGGAGCAGAGTCCGATTATTAAATAAAGGACTAAGCAGTTCCTAAGTAGTTAATTTCTAACTTTTAAAAACTGGTTTTGGTCTAAAGGAGTTGCTTAGACAAAACGAACACCTTAGGAACTTATTTTAGCTTTTTAATAATCGGACTCAGATGTTTCTCTACTGGGCTCTGCCTGCAACTGTGCTCTAAAGAGGAACTGAGCTTCACGAGTTTCATTTTTATATCCCAGTTGCACTGGGCTATAACAACGACATACTTGTGAAGTGTTGCCAATAGTAGCAAATATACATATTTAATTATGTATATGTTCAAAAGAGATTCGTTCAATGTCCATAAAGGATTCGCTCAATGTCCAAAACGATTCGTTCAATGTCCAGTAAAACTTTCGTTCAATTGCTTTCGTTCAACGTCCAGCCACCCGAGTGATACTGTGCTGCACTGGCTGTGCTGGCGCCGTCGTCCCGCTGCCAGCCCAGCCTGCACTGCCGAAGCAGCCAGAACATCTCTGCCGCCGCCTCCCGGCAGCAGAGAAACACCGAGAAGTAAGGCACGTGGCGCCTCTTGCGGCAAAATACTGAACTATGTGATTTAAGTTTCCACTGACATATTAAGGAATAGCCTTGGTATAGGTCTTTGGTCACATGAACCACTCAACTCAGTGCTCAATGCACTCAGCTAGCCTCCTCTCTTACCAAGCTGAGCCCAGTAGTCACACTCAGCTGAGGGCTTCTTCTGGTCAAGAAGGGATGAAATCACTCAGACAGTTGTGGCCCTCAGCTGAGTGCCTCTCCTGGCAAAAGCTCAGCAAGTGGGGAGAAGATGGCTCAGTTGTTTCTTTGGCTCTCTTCTCTTCTTGGCTGAGTGCCTCAATTGCTGAGCATTCTCTTTGTATTCATTGAGCTTTAAGAGCATCAGGTCAGTGGAAACTTAAGTCCAATAGTTTCTTTGTTTGCCGCAAGAGGCGCCACGTGCCTAACTTCTCGGTGTTTCTCTGCTAGCACGCCCATGAATATTTGAGCTGAGTCAGTCAGCTCAGCTGACCATATAATTTTTCCAGGGCAGCCAGGAGACTAGCAAAAGATTCATACAAATCACTATTCTATACTCTAAATTACTTCAGACATTCATTATAATTGAGGATATTACGCTTGATTAAGTATAATATAAAATACATTGAAGTACAATAGTGCGAAAACTGAAAACCGAATTTTTGCTTCTTGTCCTTTGGATGGCCGATTTTATCAGCTATTTTTTTTACTACAAGCTAATTATTAATGTGCTGATTTCAGTCTGACCACGATCATTATAACTCTGACTATAATTATGAAGAACGAACTCAAATTGAATTAAACTGATGGATAGTTCATCTGCCTATTTAGCAGCTCTCACTTCTATGGAAGGAGCTGACCATTCCATGAAGGGTTCCCGGCTGTTTGACATTAATTTTTTCCTTCTTTATTCCAGTGTATACTTTTGGTTTAATGTGCTTGCACAGTATTGCTATTATAATACCCTATATGGGTAAGATATTATTATAGTTAATGGTATGCCAATAGTTGTGAATAACCAGTAAGTTATTCCATATACACAACACAAGTAACCTGCTGAGAAAATTCTATGTAGGATCCCTTAATCTTGCAGAAACACTGTAATAGCCACAATGAAAATACAGTCAGTTTAAGTCAAAGGTTGGCTTAAACACAATATTGTGCATATTTAAACTATTACTTCTTTCAGTAAGAACTCATAATGGCCTCAAATATGCTGAAGAATATGTTCAACTTTTTTCGAAAAAGCAAGGAACGGGACTGTGAGCAAGATTTGGTACCTGAGCCAATTTCCAACTTGTTCAGAAACTTCAAGGAACACGAATGTGAGCCAAACATTGTGGACCTTCCACTGGATCTTATGGCAAACATTCTCTCGTGGATGAAAGTTAACGAGGCGGCAAAAGTGGCCCGGACATGCACATCACTTAATATGGCGTACAAGGTGACTATTACAATAATTGTTTCTTCTGCAAATGTGCCCCATTGCACAGTGACTTTCCTTAACAGCCGCTTATAATGCATGTTTAAGCTTGGTTCTTGCATTTGTCCTTTTGTGAAATATAATGGCAGAGTCTACATCTTATATATCAATTAAACCCACAAGTTTAGGAGAGGGACCTATAAGGTGCCCTACAGAGTTAGTCATAACTTAATTGAAAAGGTCCAAAATTTTAATTGGGTCTTTTTGGAATAGAACAAAATGGTAGAATCACCCCTAATGCTAATTCTGACCATTATTGGAACTAATGTTAAATATTTTATACATAACATATAATGACAGAATCCATATTTTATTGCTGAGTTATATATGTTTAACTCACGACATCATATGAAGGTGTCAACCAGTCCTTGACCTACTAGTCACTTTATTTGATAGTGTATGTCAATAACCACTTTTCAATATTCCATTAGTCACAACAACACTGGGCAAACAGGATTGAAAGCGAGTCTTGCTTTCAAGTCAAGGTTTATCAGCATACCATTTTGAATCCAGGGGAGGCTTACAAATCGTATTACTACTGGGTAAGCATATTATTATAGTGCATGAAAAAGAAATCGGTCTCTAAAATTAATGGCTTACGTAATGACCAGGTTATAATTATAAAGAGACAAAAGGTTTGCTTACTGGCTACTTCCGTACGAGCTGCCCGTAAGGCTGAGTCTATAAGGGACTTAAGAGTTTTATGAAGAGTTAAGAGTGGCGGGAAAACGGCGAAAATTTAAATATTTTTCTCTACAAGCAAACCTCCCCTACACACCCTTGCGTAATGATTATAATTATGCTAAAAACCAGCATTCATTGAATTTATATATCATAAAATTAATAGCAATTGACAAGCATCTTATCATGGTCTTTATATTGTTATATGTTGATATTTTTGAATTGGCTGAAATCCAGAAGTGCATAAATTATAACAAACCATATAAAATTAATGTCCACAATAAAATATAATATTGTCCCCACAAATGTCCTAGCCAGACAAGCTCACTATGTTATGTGTTATATTACAGAAGACTGGCCAATCCAAAACTGGAAAACCTTCATTGCTGTTGACTTTGCCACCTGAGATTACTGTGGAGATTATGTCACTGTAAGTATATATTACAAGTACATCGGTTCTCTATAGTACATGTATAATTGTACACTATCAAAACTTCTCAGAAATCCACTTAGGGAAAACGTGCTTCAGTATAATTTTGCATTAAATGTACATACATTTTAAGCACTTTTAATCCAATTAGTCACCAAAAATGCCTTTTTGCCAATTACAGCTCCTTCCTTGCACATAGTCTGTAGGTGACCGGATAAAACACCCTTTTTAACACAACTTCGGATAAAACAACTTTCACATAACAACTTTTGGATATGTTACCCTTTAGGTAACACAACTGTGGACATTAATAACTTTTAGATATTTCCTAAAATGAACAAAATAAGATGGGCCATAAAATAACCAGGACATAATAACTTTTTGACAAAAAATGTCTACCTTAAATTAAGCTCTGCCTGTTCAGAAATAAAATGTATTTTCAGCACAATGTGGGATGAGCCACAGGAAAAGGAGATTTGGAATGCATAGGTATGCCTTCCTTAGGCCACTCCCAGTCTGGCATTTTTTAAAACTACCATCAATTGTTGCCTCAAAATTCCAATACGAGAGCGACCTTAGCATATGAAGCCATTATAGGCCATTAATAATATATATTTATATCCAATTAAGTCTTCATAGTCTGAATCGCCTTGAGAAAGTCGTATTCCACATCACCACAATCATAAGCTACTCCAAGCGTCCTATTAGTTATAGGACGCTTGAGCTACTCATGTTTGGATGTGTGAGTAGAAAATGATAAGAAGTAGCATATAAAATCGAGTAATTATTATTTAAAGCATTCAATTTCCTTCAATTTGCCCAACTGAATATCTTTTTATAAGTAAGTATTTTAAAGGATGCAGATGTCTTAATGTCCAAACTGGTTTTATCCAAGGTTATTTTGTCCAAAAGTTATATTTTCCAAAAGGAGTTATATCAAAAATGGTTTGATCCATACATGAACAAGGGGG
>LR140241.1:0-18326 GCA_900659605.1 Tisbe holothuriae | reverse complement strand
GGCAGAAGGCAAGAAGTTGAACTGAGTTACTCAGCTCGCTAAAGATGGGGCTGTTATGGAATTATTACTATTGAATTTTCAAGTAGTCTGTAGTTTAGACGAATACATAGATGGCCAATTCAAATTTACAGTAGCCTTTGACAGTTATACAGTATCTCGATTCTTTAAATAAGATTGGGTGCATATCGTATTCTCTCGATAGCCTCGCCTTTGCAGCAAAAACGCACACTGCCTGTTTTATAACCTTCGATTATGTTACACAATCAGAGTTTAAACCTTCCTTCATTTTAATGGATGAAGACATGCTGGTAACGGAAATTTAAAAATGTCCGATAAACTTTCTCCTCCTCGTTCGTGTCACGCCATCATGAATCAGACTTGAAAGACAAACTGGCTTCAAATATCCACCGCTAAAATTAGATTTTGCTAGCTTCTAGAGCGCATTTAAACCCCTTTGAAAGCATGTACACACAATACTCATTGTTAACAAATCTTCGCTTAATGCCTCGCTCGACTGCCTCTCAAAAAGAAACTCTCCTACATTTATATTTGTCATACACAAAAGTAACAACATTCGTGCATATTTACAACCCAAAAGTGGAGCTTCTTCATGTGTACATATTTCTGCATACACGTACCAAGGCGTGATTTCTTGTGTATGAGAATACGAGAGCAAAGGGAATCATCGAATAATGTTGGTACATACCACCCACGGAACCGGAAGGAAAACCTGCTCTGAATATTATTATTATTCCGCTTATGTGTGATGGGGTGCATAAGGGAAGCCACTGAGCTAGAACAGGCCAATAATACAATGTCGGTGGTATGTTGATGCCAAAAAGTGAGGGTTGTTTTTATTCTACGGGTGGGCGGGGTAAAGAAGGGATGATGCTAAGTCATTCACAGGGCTCGGTTTCCAAAGCAATTTATGCACGTACTGTAGTAGAATATGCACGCTGTTCACAATGAAAGCTTCATTTATATTAATAAACCCGGCTTCCTAATTCATTCCCCTCGATCAGATCGGAACATTCGACGTTACTCCGGAGAGATGAAGGCTAGAGAAGTTTCAATCTATTCAGAGATATGAAACAGGTCATAGTATTGAATAACATCTCTTACAATGCAACGAATTTAGAGACATTCTCGCGACGAAGGTAGAAGTACGGAATGGAGGGATCTCAAAATCGACTCTGACACTGACAGATTGGAAGTGAAGGCAAAAATGCCTCAGTTCCCCTATTCCACTTTACTCTCTCTCTCTCTCTCTCTCTCTCTCTCCACATGACTCTCCTTTTTAACTTGTGAATGTGTTGTAAAACTTTTACTTTTCATCCCTCCCCGTATATGATCTATTACACTCTGTTTACTCCCCAAACTTCTTGGCCTCCTTTTATTTATATATCTCGGTAAAAGAAAAGTTTTATTAGATGTCGGAGCAAGTCGCCCTATCAGATGTAGAGGAGTAAAAACAGGGTGGACTTCTTTTTAACGTGTTTTTCTCTTTAAAAGGAGAGATATGTCAACTGTTCTATGGGGAAGAGTCGCCAATAGATAGTTTATGATTAAGGAGTTTTGGACGGTTGGTGACCCCATTTGGCCTCATAACAGGGTGAAAATGGATGTAATACCAATAAGTCTTATATATTTATAGGGTAGAGACTGTATATTATTATTATATTATTGGCATTGGGGTTCTCTGGCCAACATGAGGCTCCCAAAAATAAAGCTCCTCCTCCCCTTTCTTACTTCCAATGCCAAGGGGATTTACCGAATTGTAGAATTGAGTCAGTCGGAGGAGGAAGGAGATCTAATAATATAGACTACGGATGTAGAAAAAAATCCTACAAGAGACTGTTTTAAAAATTCGATCGAGTTCGATTAAGGACCGGACAGAGGATTTGTTACATGTTACTAAGCCAGATTTGAATTGAAGCAGTATGTTATTTCAAGTGGCATCCCTAAAGTTTCTTCTGAACCAGCAGTTTTTTGCCTTCTTTAAAGAGTCACTGGCTACAAAAGACTAAGCAGCTCCCGGAATTAAGGTCACACAAAACCTAAGGGCCACATTTTATCCGTCCAAGGTACAGCATAGCATGCTTCTTTATCCTTGCAGCTCATATCTCTGAGAGATGATCATATTTTTGGTGGAAATAATAACCTTAATGCGACTTATATCTTCTCTGCCCTCATGCAGGAAGGCTTAGAGCGGCATATACCAAGATTGAATTAAGGTCGTATGACGAGAGTACAACTGTGAATGGTACATAAATATTAGGAGGACGGTTTTACTTATTTTTCTCCTTCTCCACATGTATCTCCTCTGAAGATCGATTGTCTCTTGTCAGAGCCAAATGGGAGCACAGAACGGAACAGAGAGAAGAATCAGAAGAAGTAGAAGCTGTGATTTTTAAAAAGCGATACATTTCTCTTCGTCAGCCGATTGAAATAATAACGATATCGACATTATTCCATTCACATTTAAAGGACATATCGGACAATGAAATAAATATGTGTAGATATTTACACTCTCTCGTTTTGTCCTATATTGCAATTCTGTTCCTTATTAATAATCTGCGAGAGCATCTTCTTCCTCTTCTCAGCGTGCAACACGGCGTAAAAAACGCTAACTGTGGCCACACACAAGGAGCCAAGAAACAGAGAAAGAAAGGAGATCGTTAGCAAAGGCCGCGCAGCTCGAATAAAGGCTGCAAAGGCTGCTGCTGCGGTGAAGGGATGGTGGGTGACCTTCGAAGGGGCCAAAAACAAGGAAAGGGGAAATACATATATGAGTGGATGGATATAATCCTTGTATTGGAAGAATGGTAGAGAGGTATGTTTAACCTTTAAAGAGCTACGCTTGGCATTCGTCTATGGGCGAAAAAGTACACGGTCCATCGGTTTGAAACTATGTTTAGTCTGAAGGACCTTTGAGTCCATACTAATTGCTTATGTGCACTCAAGACTGTACTGTTAGATGGAATAATCTGACTAAAGCTGCTATTTATAAGCAGGATTTACTCTAGTTTATACAGTAAACATTTGTGCAATATAACCCCCAAAATGACATTATTTTCACAATGTTTATTTCCGTTCCTTGAGGTTTACGCTTTCCTACAATACTTGCATGTAGAGACCCCGTTAGAAGCAGCCTTAATGAAGATCAGACCGCCTCTCTTGAAACCACATAAACAATAACAATACTGATCATTACTCCCCATTGAAAATCAACAACAATAACTGTAAAACCGTCGTCCACTTGAATGGGCTGCACTTAAACATCTCTTTACGTTGAGTAGTTTTTCAATTTGGCCAATGGCTTTCGAGGCTATTACTTTTAGCATGTTATATATGCTCAGAATACACACATCCTTAATGACCGCATAAGCATGTCATTTGTCGCTAGCATTGTGTGTGCATACATAGCATCATTATCAAGGTTAGTTCCTCCGTCCCAAGGGAGGGAGCTACGGAAAGCTTTATAGCAAATAAAGGTCTTAATTGTCCTTGCAGATCTGCCCGTATTGTTGGCGTTTTGTATTCAGAGGGAGAAAAAGTCAATGGAAAAGTATTTTTGCATCACCATTAGGCTGAACATTGCAAAGGTAGAGAGTAAGAGCGTGTTTAAAGGATGTTTATGTGCTTTGTATACCGTGGGCATGTGAGGAGATCTACAAAACATGCCATTAGCGAAAAGTTTTGTGAATTGGGGCTATTCATTGATCTGAAAGGCACTCTTATTGATTAAGAGTTACGTATGGATGAAAACATTAGGCGAGTCTTTTGTCTTATGGGAAAAGTGGGTTACTGTAGACACCGCTATTTGCTGGGGAGATATCGCTTTTTACGTTGCTGGGGGGAGAGGAAGGGCCAAATATGTATATAACCTAGATTTTCTTCTAAATGTAAAATGCCTCAATTTTTCATTCTTTTCAGTGGGAAGAAACTGTAACAACCGTCATATGTGGTAGAGAGAGGGGCGGAAACAGTATAATAAATCTAGGCAAGGCAGAGAAACGTATTATCGAGGTTTGTTTGTTACTTTCTCGCCGCAGTGACGAAATATAAATTGCATTCAATGCTCTTAACACATACCAAAGTGTGAGCTGTGCAACATAATTCCATGTTTTGCACCTGCAGTCCTTTCTTTGTGAAAATCGTGTCTGTGGGATAAATATCGGCTCATCAGACCTCCCAAAAAGAGACGACGAAAAAAGAAAAGGAAATGCCGTTGGCCTTCACAAGGCTCAGGCAGAGAGAAAAAGAATATTCTTTGCGCAGCTGAGCTGCTACCACCGAAGAAGAAGAAAACATCAATGAAACTCCTTGTGAAAAATGCCCCAGAGTAGAATATGGCTGTCCAATGTCGTAAAGACACGTTTATACCCCGCACTGAAGGCTGTTTTTATCGTTGGGAAGGTGAAAACTGGGGACCTTGAGGGGAGAAATGGCCCAGAGCAAAAGGAGGAAAAAAAGGAAATCTTTCAGTGATGTCTCTCATCCATTTCTCAGAATGAGTGAAAGGGAAAGGGAAAATGAATAGCTGCATTTAGTTCTGATATTGACGGACAGTCTTCGGATCAATAAAGTCAGTTGAGGTAACAACTGCAAGAAAGTGTTTACCAAGATTCTAAGTTTTGATTTTGCAACTAGGTCATTCGAGGAAAAAGTCTTGAGAGGGACGCAAAATGCAGCAAACAAAGTCAGAGCCATTACAACAAGGATCAAATCGTCCTTTCCTCCGCCGGAAGCAAAATGCGACCAAACAACTCTGCCGTCCGAAGCAAGAGAGCTCGATCTCAATCAACTTTGACCCCACACCCTTTGGACGGCCACGGCAAAAAGCCTTGGTTTTCTGACGCTAGCACTAATGGACCTTCACCGTTTCCTTATTACTAAATACTAATCGAGGAAGGTAGAGGAGCTAGGGCGGTAGAAATGACCTAATCTGCTCAGTGTTAATGCAGCAAAAATGTTTCAATCTGGGAAGGAAAAGCCGTGCGTAGTGGAATGAAAATCAAATACAAAAGCTGGCACATTCCTCTTATTACAATTTACTCTTTTTCTTGGATTTACTATACGATTATGGTTGCAGCACCATTGTGGAGAAATGCCCTGTATTTCCTTCAGAACAAGAAAAGTTTTGTCACTGTCCAAGCCCCTAGATATCAAGATACTTTTTGATCGCAGTATCTCTTTGAGTGGCTCTTTTGGGGGTGTCTTTGAGCAGATAAGAGGTTGGATGGGGATGGAAGAAAAAGGTCTTTATGGCCCTCTCCCTAGCGACAAAACTAAGTTGTATAGTGCATCCTACAAAGGGAAGAGAGAGCCATGTTGAATTAATGGTCTTGCAATCTGCAGCACAACTAATGGTGAGAGAGTGAGCAAACCCCATTTATTACATTCAATCAACACTATGACGTGTCCCGGAAATGTTTCCCTTTGTCGGTTGACCGGTATTGTTTTTGCAGCTCCCATGGGACTGCTCCATTGCAGAAAACGTCTTTAGCCTCATGCCACATTTTGTGCGAGAAGAAGAAGAAGAAATCCCGGCAATTTCAAAAGCCATCCATTTCAGACTGGTGGGATCTGTCAATGGGAACAGGGGATCAATACTTTACACCATCCTCCGTCCCAGGATAGCCTTGGAGAGATCGACAATCCCCCTTTCCGTCGTCTTCCCCTATTTCTCCATCTTGCGCCATAAAATAGCCTAAAACTGGCACAAAGTGTGTGTATAGGAGTATGGGTGTGTGCAACCCCTCTTTGCTGCCCGAGGGGAATTATTTTGATTCAAACGTTATTAAGTAAATCGTCTGCCAAAGCTTTTTACGCCGTGTTTTTGGCTCTTTCTTGCAGCTAAAAAGATTAAGAAAAGAGGGGGAGAAAGGAAATTCTTCTTGTTCCATTTTTATCACCTTCTCCACTTTTGTAATACGAGGGGAAGTTCCCTCATAAGTGCCATGAAGGGGGAAAATATGCCTTGATGTAAATCTCATGTAGTAGTAACAGTATCATACAGGATTTAGATCCCCATATATGACAAGAACACGAATATCTTCCCTCTTTTGATCTACATTTTGCTCTGCTCTCAGTATGTTGTCTCTTTTTCAAGACTTTTGTTGCTGTCAAGACTAAAAAGCCGCAGCCAGCAGGAGCTCGTTGCTGTTGACAGCTGCTGCGCGGCACCTTTTGTGTTTACATATTATTATGCTCTGAAAAGAGTAACCTTTACAATCCAGGGGAAATATTAATATTGGACACAAATAAATTAGGATGTGTATTATTAAGGAGCTAGACAAGCTGGTATTGTTTTTAACCCTTCCTTGGTATAGACAGTTTCATGTCATTAAAACAATATATTCAGAGTTTACTCTACTCTTACTACACTAGACTCAACCCCCTCTCTTCCAATATGATTCTTGGCAAGGCTTCAAAAGAAATCAACATCATAATCCATGATCAGAAAACGGAGAGAGGGAAAAACTTCCGGTCCCTAAAATATTCATCACCTCATTTGCAGCATTGCGTCTGGAACATGTTACAATGTTTTCAAGACCATGGACTTGGCAAGGCGAAACGGAAAATAAGACTATTAACGGGGTTATATTGCGCTATAAATAGATACAGAAAACTTGGTGTCATAAAGATGCTCTATGAAAAATGATCTCTAGTGTAAACCTAAAGTCTTCAAACCAGGGCAAAAAGAGTGATGTATAAAATGAAGAAGAGTCAAGTTTCAAGAGATAAGATGATGCCACGATATCAATGACTTTCCTCGGTGGGGAAAGACGGTAACTTTCCATAATGGGTCGGGAATAACAAGTGACGTGCTGCTGGGAGAAGTTAACTTTCCATTCCACGTAATTATTATAGCTCAATGCTCTTGCTTCCCTCCCCGCCCAACCCTTTCCTGGGAGAGTCAAAGTTTGAAGGACGTTGAAGCCCGTCATTGTGCCACCTCTCTCTCTCTCTCTCTCTCCTTCTCTCTCTCTCTTTCTCTCTCCTGCACACACAAGATGTTTACTTTGCTTTTGTGTGGCGCAAAAAAGGAAAGGAAGCGCAGAGAAAAACTTTAGCCACCTTCTCATTTGGGATGCTTAAAATTGAGATGTTAGTGGAGTTACAGAGACATTTGTACAAGCTATGAGTTAACTATTATACACGTAACTAACTGCACTCGAAATTACCAAATTTCCTCAAATAGTCAGTTCTCTCTTCCCTAACTTTCCTTAACTTTGGTCTCTTCTTCCTCCTAGCCACCATTTGCTTCCTTCCCTGTCAAGAATATTCCATTTCCCAAGAGAACACTGAGAACGAAAGAGAGAAAGAAAGAAACGACGATGGGAGTTCCTGAAATTCGATCCGAAACATTGATGCAAACATATGAATGAGAAAGTCAAGAAACATGCCACTGGATAATGTTGCATATCCAATGAACTCTGTTTGCTCTTGTTGTACGTCATTGAAGAAAAAGAGAGGATCTGCCACGCATCGTAAACTCCTTGCTCTGGATTGTAGTAAAACGTCCAAAACTCGGTTCAACTTTTATGAAGTAGGATGAAGTTGTCTCTCACTGCGGACAGTTTCCCGGCTACTTAATATAATGTCCTTTTAATTGCTTATGGTCTTGCTCAGCAGGGATGAAGAAGCAGAAGAAAAATGTCTTCCCCTTTGAAAAAATGACATGACTGCGGGAGACGGTTTAAAGACCTTTCTTGGTCCGTCTTTGTAATTGGTCTATAAATGGAAGGAGAGGGTTATCTTTTCATTGGCAAAGAAGAGACTCTTGTGTAGATTATGGCATGACACACATTCTGTAACCCAAAAATGCACCGGGGAAAGTATTATGACATACAGTCAATCGTTGCTCCGGATGGAGCATCGTTTGCGAATGAGAAAGCAAGTCGTTATAAGACGACGACGACGATGTCCTTAGTCGGTGAAATTGATTAATGGCTCCTGAGTCCTCCTCTTAAGCCGGAGGAGACTTTGGTCGATATTGCGAAAGTGCATCTTTAAGGATGGAAACCCAAAGTCCCCGGGGAGTGATGAGGTTGATAATAAGAAGGAGCAAAATGTAAGATACTCTCAAGGCTGGTGTAAATAACGTTGTTTACAGCGGCACATAAGGCGAGCTGGAGAAGAGCGTGGTTGGAATGCAAATAGTTCAAGACTGTGTTCCAAGTAGGCGTCTAATTCCTTTTCTTCTTTTCATTTTGTGTGCACATATTTCCCCTCTCTGTGCCTAACAGCTACTTTCATTCCACAGTGCAATATAGCATTAAACGCATGATGCCTTCAGCTACAACATTTATCTCACAGTGAGATCTGCTTTGCATATGAAAATTCTTCAGGGAAATTTAAGCCATCTTGAAGGACACTTTTTACATTTAGGGGGAATGAAGAATTAGAACGAGGGCGTGTGCATATGATGTGGTTAAGAGAAGGAGAGCATTCTACATTTGCTAGTGGTATTTTTACCTCTCTGCCAGCTAATCTCGTAGGTGAGAGTAAAACGGATTAACTACAACCTTGAATATGACTCTAACATCAGTCCTCACCCTATAAAAGCCTCAGCTGTACTCCACATATGAATTATGAAACATTTGATTAAACCAGCTAGTTCTTGCTCTCCTCCCACAGCGTGAGTAAGAGACAAAAGAAAATAATGTTCCTCATCTTAGAAATGAATACAAAGGAGAAATGAGAAGTGTGAGATAATCTCCTTTACATAGACCTACAGTGAACGTTGAAAGAACGCGTTTTGTATGGCATGACCATGGAATTAAACGTACAGATATAAAGCAGTATGACAATGCATTCACTATAAGAGAAATGTCGTTCGTATCATCGCTTTCCGACATGCAAATGGAGGACAATTTTCGCCAACGACGAGCACTCTGAACATTGTTGGTAGTGCTCCTCCGCCGTCGACTGGCATATTAGGGACTATTGAGGGTGTCAATCAAGACTGAGTGCGAGCGGAGCGCGGATGTTGAGAAGATTGATCGAGGAGGGTGCTGAGGTGGCGGTTCACGGAGCAAACTTGTATTATACATCGTAAATGGGTCGCTCCCCTTTACCCCCTTAAAGAGCCTTTTTGCAATAAATGTGTGTGTATAGGACCCTTGATTGGGAGGGATGAAAAAGGGAAGCTGATTGCCAATAGAGTATAAAAGGGGTCATATTGACGTATATTTTGCCTTGTTTACGGGTAATCTACTCGACGTTGTGTGTGTATAGGTATATACGGAATAATGCAGAGTAAACAGAAATCTTTTAACACACCCTCCTACAAAAAGCCCCTGCTGACAACTCATCTTCTTCTCCACTTTGTACATCAACCCCTCACTACTACTTTCATTTTCCACCACCTCTCTCCTCTTCAGCTGCTTTCCGTATTACACGACTTGAATTCACAAGTGTGTCTCTGGCAGCAGCAGCCTGATAATAATATTTATGACGTATCTGGTGTAGTAGTAGTAACTAAAATGAGACTTTTGCGGAAGCGAACGCAAACAACAATTGTTTTCTTATTTGGATTGCGTTTTATACTGCCTGACTGTTGCAGCAGCTGAGAGCTCAAGGCAAACTGAGGGCCAGATCCCATGGGAGATACGACGACGACGGCGACGGCGACGACTCAGCTACAAATGGTGAAAGTTAACTCGCTATATACCAAGTAATAAAGGAAGCTAGTGAAAGTGGCTCTTTAGCCGCCTTGAAAAAAAATAAGAATGCTTCTGACACCGACTCAGCTGGTGAATGGATAGTTTTGTATATACCACTGATATACAAGCTGATATCTGTATATCTATGGCCGTCGAGATCTGCCACTGCAAGATAAGGAAGAGTCGCGTGCTTAATGGTTGGTCAATATAAATACTGAAAAAAAGCAATTAAGTACATTACTGGGTTAAAAATAAACTAATTTTTGCATTCAGTCAACTGAAATTGATTAGAATAACGTTTCGCAATGACCCGACTAAAATGTGAAATATCTTGTTTTAAACCGAATTGCTTTCCAATGTCTCATCGGGATCTGTCGAGAGCCTTCGACATTTCGTGCAGCAGTGAAATATATTTTTCGCCACTGGAGCAAAAGTAAATAATATTTTCTTCCCCTCTCTGAAGTGCAATGTCATACTACTAGTTCAATTTCAATGAATTTGAACTCGATTCAAAGTTAGTGTTGAAGAAAAAGAAGGAAAGCAATTTTGTTATCGAAAAGACAGTTTCTCTCGACGTAACAGGCCTTTCGCAATAGTTCCTAACTGTATAAGTAAATTCTGTTTAGAGTATCAGTTAAATTAGAGTTAAAGAAGTCTACAGCATGACTGTCTATTATCCTTATATATAAAGTACAGAGCATAACTCGTTTTGCAAAAACCTGCTTCATTTTTGCTCCTCCAAAGGGAACGGAGATGGTTGAAACTTTCTTCTCTGTAAATGCATTAGTATCGATCGGAGATATACAAAAAATAAGAAGAAGCTGAGAGATGTATATGTAAGAAAATTGCTCAATCGAGGGGGTGCTAATGTGATTTTATCAATACTATATGCAGTGATTGATTAATACACGCTTTCCGCATATAAAATATGTTAAAACTGTTACAGTTATGGGTTTCTTAAAACTATTTACACGCACACACTCACATACTCTTGATATGAAATAACAAAGAGAGTCTGAGAAAAAGAGCGTCCTGAAAAAGATGATAAATCACTGGGCGTCTTGAGCACAGTGTGAAAAAGTAGTTTGAGCAAAGAAAGAGACAGCAGGTAGTTAAGAATCGTCTGAGGGACGATTGCAAAAGGGGTCATAAACGTCACTCTGGTGCAAAATGATGCCATTTAACCTCCTCCACTGCTGTCGTTTATATGACATAAAGACGTTAAAAAGTGCATTTTATCTGCATTGGAGCTTCAAGTTGACAAGAGAGGCGTTTTTGCCACACTTTAGGTAGCAATGGCGTATAACTTCTCGCCTCGACTTCAATTGTGAGTTATGTTATGTGTGGAGTAATGTGAGGAAATGTGTACTCGAAATGGCAAGCGCGTAAATCACTTTGCAAGGTAGGGAGAAAATGGCATTGTTGAGGCCCACGGCAGACGCAACAGAATGTGAATATAAATTTCTTTCCCCTGGCCATGGTTGATACCTTGCATACACCATCAAGGAATAAATTACAATGTGGGAGCTCCTTCTGGCATGCATACGAGAGATGTCTGTTGCTACATTCTAAAATGTTCAAGACTGGGTAAACTGAGACCGTAATTAAGCCTTGCAATGTAGTAATAATAATATATGATCATATTCTCTTCCTTGTCCCCAGGGGCCGTTCCGACGCATACAGGACGAGGGGACAGACGGTCTAATGCGATTGTGGTGTGCTTTTTGACTCCTTGGCCTTGAGCACTTTGTATTCAGCTGCCGCACAAAAGTCAAGGCCGCAAAAGACTTCATAATATGTGTACCATTATTTATATATCAAGTCTGTGAATGTCAATATAAGTGGGGGTTACAGGTATGTTATCAATAGAAGGAAGGGAAACGGTAATGGAAATAATAATTGCCTGTTTGTTTGCGGGATACACGATATGTTCATTAGTGAATAACAACTTGGGACACATGTTCCATTTATATGTGAAAGTCTACTCTATAATGACGGAGAAACCCGTACATGAGTAATGCGCATACAAATAGACATTGAGTATATCAATCACAAAGACTCAAAATTTGTATTCTTGACTTACCGTAAACTTGGTTCCCCGGCAGTTGCAACAACAACAGCAACAACTGCAGCTGGAAGACGAGACACACAACGGCTCTCATTCTATATCCTAGAGCTCCTCAGTCTTCAACCCCCAAAACAAAACCTTGGCTCAGTTCACAATTTCAAGCTCCATAGTCACACATTCACTGAAAAGGGGTTTATTGTTGGCCACCATATACACAAGAGGAGCACTAAAACGGAGAGAGAGAGGGTTAAAATCTGATCTCCTCGGATAGGGGGTTGAAAATTATGCAAACTGCTTCTTCAGCTCAATTTTTCTTTGGACTCTCTGCTTTCGAATCCTCTTCTCCCCTCTGTCGAGTGATTTGTTAATCTTATTTCCTCCTTCAATTCCAAAAGTTTCCTTTCCTGTCTCCCTTTTAAAAAGCAGGGGGAGATGTTCCATAAGAAAAATGAAATGAATAAAATACCGTTGGCTGCTTTTTTTATTCTTCGTCTTCCTTCAAGCTGCATATGACGTTAAGCTAGTAAGTTTTCCTTGGTAAAAAGTTTTTATACGACAGCACACGTACAAAATCAGCAAGCAACATCACATTTTTCAAGCGTACACCGGACCAGAGCACTGAACACGCGCCACTTTTAACCAGGAGATCAGGGCCTCACATTATTATTATTATTATTCTCTTCCTTCCTTCCTCCTCTGCAGCAAGTCCATCATGTTCTTTACTTTCCTCTCTGGCAGAGACAACTGAGTCAAGCCAAGACATCTTTGAGGAAGAAGAAGAAGACGAAGGAAAAGCAGTATCCTCTCCTCCTCCTCCTTCTTTTGAACCTTATAACTGCTGCAGCTCCGCACGCAGTGAGTCTGCCACGGCGTAAGAGAATAAAACGCTCCCGCGCACTCACTCCCCCTTTCTAAAAACGGGCGCCCAACGGAGGAGAAGTATATTTGGAAAGCACTGAGGGTGCCACTCTTTGGACTTGGGCTGTCTGTGTGTATGTATAGTGGCAGCAGCAAAGCGGCCTTCGAGCTGTGAAGGCTTAAAGCACTTCTCCTCCTCCGCTGCCGCCGCCAGCCATATAACACGGTTAAGAAGGAGGCTCTTTGCCAAAGGCTCTCTGCAGAAAAAAAGTGTAGCAGAGAGGAAGAAAGGCTCGCGTTCGTATTTGAGCTGCTGGTAGTTTCCATTTTTCCCGAGTAAGGCATGCCGGGTCTACCGGTCTTTAAAGGCCAGCAGCAACTGGCGGCGACCGGCAGCGAAACAAGCGCGCTCGTTTCTCGGATAGAAAAGGATGCCCCAAAGAAGTAGGGAGATCTTCTTGGTTTTTCTCCTCCGAGGTCTCAAGGGAGTTCTAAAGGAGGAGAAAGTAGAGAAAAGAAAAACTATACTCTTTTATGTCCAAAGGTATGAGGAGGAGGGGAAAGTTTTGTCGCCGCCTATTTGTTGTTGGAGTTTAGGAGATTGGTTTTCCTTCCCGTGTCATTTTTCCACCTCTTATGTTGTCGTCGTGGTGGTCAAGGAAATTCGCGGTCTAATCACACTGGAGAGAATGTATTTTGTCTCCCATTGAGCTACACTAACGAACTCGCTTCATTATGCCTGTGGATTCTTGCAGTGCTTGCGACTGTCAGAGGATAATGCGGCTCACAATTTGTTTAGAATCTTTGTTGTAAGGATTGCCTCGGGCAGATGAGAGAATCTTGTGTACTTGCGATTCTTTTTCTACCTCATTAATTTTGGAAGAAGAAGAAAATCTCGGCATTCTTTATTTCTTCCTATTTTCTCTCTTCTCTGGAAGGACTAAAACAAAGAAGAAGAAACTCTGAAGAAATTACTTGACTTTAAAACGGATGGATTTTGCATCTGCTCTGCAAAGTGATAACTTTTTAGGAAAGATACAAAAAGTGTTGCACAAATAAAACACTGAAATACTGTTAATGTTGCAGTTAAATTTCTTGATGCATAAGGTACATTTATTTGTATAAAGTAAAGAAACTTCTCTACTAAAATATGCCATTCTTGTAGCAGCCTTAAAATCCCCTTAAACAACATCCAGAAAAAGTCCTCTTAACCTGATGAGAAGCATGCACCCTATTTCCTCCCATGACACCGGAAATGAGATAAGTGTTGTCGCTCAGTTTTGCGTGTGCATGATCTAGAGCGATCAGGGTGGTGAAACATGCAAAGAACCTGAAGAAGATTACAAGGGGATTAAAGAGGGAACACTGCCGAGGATATGAAAGGATTATATATTTGTAATATACGTGTCAGGAAAACTAAATTTATCTAAAGATGTAATTTAGATGTTGAAACACTGATTTTATTATTAAAAATGGATTATTTTGTTGTATTTTAAATATTCAAATTTTAATGACATACTTGCATTTCATCCTTCAGTGTTACACTTTAGAAGTTATTAGCATATAATTGTCATAAGACTCCATAATCACCGGTTGTTTTTTAAATGCTGGCATTAAAACCTTATGAAAAATCCACAGATATGTATTGTTACTAATGCATACAAGTGGAAAAATTGCACATAAATCCCCTCGAGCCCTCTACTCCGAAGGGTCTCCGAAAAAAGAGAGTGTCGAGTCTATTTCAACATTTGAGCTCTAGATGGCACCAGCAGACTAATGCAATACAGAGAAAGGAGCAAATGCAAGGAATCCTGAATAAAATATCTGGAATCTAGGCTATTCACGTTGCTGGAAAGGAACTTTGGTGTAACATTTGAGGTCTGTCCTTTCAACCAGACAGTGGTAAGGTTATTTGCAGGTATTCTGTAAGTTTGAAAGATCTAGTGTGTAAAACTCCAATTTTACAACAATAAGTCAATAATGTAGACTTAAATTACTCTTCAGTCAATTTGAAATTCTGTGATATGACCTGAGGACTCTCCAAACTAACAAGTTAGATATTTCCTACTTGGGGGAATATGTTAACATAGGCTGTATAATGGACTAATGGAATTATGCAAATATCTATTTAGAGGTTTTCTCAGTGAAAAAACTTGGAGCCAATGTTTCCAGATATTTGAGGATTCCTTGAACAAATGCGAGCGCTCTGAAGATTAACTTCATCCCCGCATTAACCAAGGACACATCACAGAACGGACAGGACTCAGCAAAGCCGATTTCGTTATAATGCCCAGTAACTCCAGGTTTGCATAAGACAAAATTTATGCATTCTGTAAATGCACCAAATTATTGTAAATATCATCTTGGATGCTAGAAAATCAATGACCGGAAAAAGTCTTCTCCTGTTTTGGTTCATTATATTGTTAATCTATCTTTGTATAATAAATTGTATATATAACAATAAACTTATTGATTGACACTGGTAGACACGGAACAGAAAATTAATACACTCATACTCAAATCAATCCCATCGAACTTTCTCGTTATAAAACCCCTTGAAATCCGATCCCCCTGGAAGCCCTTCACTTTGTGTAGTAGACCCTGTAGTAGAGCGTTTTCGACCGCCATAGAGAGTAGGTGTTGTCGAACTTGAGCAGGTAGACGCCGGGACCGGGGTACTGGTGCGTGCCCGCGTACACCTCCTTGTGGCAGTCGCGGCGGTAGATGGGCACGACGACTGAGGTCGGGGGGCCCTTGTCGAGGAGGGACGTGGACGTGCCGGAGGCGCCGCCGGATTCGGGGTCGCCGTGGTCGTCTAGAAAGAAAAGGATGGAAATATATCAACTGTTTCGGCATTAACTTCAGAAACACTTTTACTGATAAATGGCAAGGTACAATCAAGTAGAGGGTCTGTTATTTTATAACTTTCCGCTTTTTTGTAACTTTCCGCTACCAATAAGCAATAATGGATACTACAATGGTTGGGCTAACTTAGGCAAAAGTACGTAAATGTACTGCAGGTTTTTTTTTCATTTGTCTGATTTTACTTGACTGTTGCTCAGTTGTGTAAGTTTGGAAGTATTGCAGCCATATCATCATTAACTGGTAGACAGACACCATCAGCAATACTTGCTGTAGCAGGGATTAATGGAATAATTGAATTATTTGTTCCCTTTCTGGTTATCTCCGGTCTCCATAACATTAAATAATTTAGTACGTCAGTAGGAGCGTCAAGTCAATCGCGTTCAAAATATTTTTCAGTTCGGGGTAGCGTACCGGGTTACACAATAGTGACCACAGCAGAATATATAACCAGTTCATTAACCACTGCACTGAATTGACTTGCCTAAATATCACTTTTATATATCACGGGCTATCGGTTAGAAGCACAGCATGTGGTATCTGACAACCTACGACATGTAACAATACATGGACAAGCATAAGAGACTCTTAAGCTTGTCCTTGAACAATATAACATCAACAATGTTTCCTTACCTGCGTACTCATCGTCCAAATCCTCGTCCTCCGAATCCGATATGTGCACGGAAACCTCCGTCTCATCCTCCGCCTTGTTCCACTCGAAGAACAGCCCGAACGCGATGTCGTAGCTGTCCGTGGCAAACTCCCAGAAGAGGGCCGTGCCGTCGTCGTGGGTGGGCACGCGGACGGTGATGGTCTCGCCGTGGCCGACCTTGAGGATGGCCTCGCCGCCCTCCGACCGGAGAGAGTCTTTGAATTCGACCAGCTCTTTCTTCGTCCACATGGAGGCAGGACCGACTGGAAAAATGAGCAATATTGTTATATTTGGCCGGGTTTTGGTACTTACATAATATAATTATAAACAGTTTAAAAAAATAAGTTCATTACTATGAATAGTTAATATAATTTTAGACCAAAATTACTAGAGCATGGTTTGGAACAAAGAGCGCTGAAAGATATGGCTTGAACCAAATTTGGTAATGGCTTAAATTGGCTTTCCAAATACATTTTCTGCACTCGCTATACTATAGTTGCAGAACTGGTTTCCAAGTGCACATCATCATCATCATCATCTGGTGCCACTTGTCGTCATTTTATCGCATTTTATCATCTGCTCCTCTCTCATTCTTCAAAGGCAGAAAACGGCTTTTAAAAATGCAAAATGAACAGTGAGAGAGGAGAAGCTCTCAAGATGGATAATCCAATTTACGTGTTAATGTTCAGTGCAAAACAAGGCTCTTTTTATGCCGTCTCATGTTCTCCAATATTAACGATTGAGCCGATTAATAATGCATTTGAGGAGAGAAACTAGAGCCCTGAAATCCCATTCTCTTAAAACTTCGACCTTCTTAATAATGACCTTTTTAACAGCAGAATGCAGCACTATTTAGGAAATTATTAAGCCAGTTACAGTTTTAATAAACTTTTAGTAATGTATTTCAAATTAGCATTTTTAATTGCAATTGCAATTCCATCTTAACCGTTTATAATGCTCAAAATTTCAAGAAATATTAATTCCATTCCAACTACAAATAATAATAATATAATAACTACAATATTCTTACTAGGTTCTTTTTAGCACCTAATTCTTACCGTCATCTACGAGCTCCTCTGCGCAATAGCCGCAGTCCTCCTGACACTTGTGATCGCCGCCATCACCCACAGCCACCCGCCGCCCACTCTCAATCTCAACCTCCTCCTCTTCAACCTCGTCATCGTCCTCCTCATCGTCGCCGTCAACCCCGTTCGCCGGCTTCTTCTCCGCGACGCTCAGCTTGGACATGTCGTTGGCCAGCAGCAGCGGCTCGCTCTCAGGAGACGCCGTTGTCATGGTAGCTGCGTGGTCGGTGGTGGCTGACTTGGTTGGGCTAGACTGAAAATAGAGCAACACTTTTAACAGATGTTTCGTAAGTAAACACAATTTGAAAGCATTTGAGAGCCACTTGTTACACTTATATTTAAATCATCCTCCTACTCACTGCTTCAGAAGACTCCTCAGCCGCCGAACTGGAGAAGCCGGCTACCAGGTTGTTAACCACCGGAGCTGTCGTCGCTGCGCCTTCAGACCTGATCGTGTCCGCGCAGTGCGTTTCCATCTGCTGCTGGTAGATCTGCTGCATGTACTGGTAGTAGTGCTGCTCCTGCAGCTGCCGGATGAGCACCGCCTGCTGGTCCGGGTTGTTGGGGAACTGCTGCTCAGCGTAGGCGCGAAACTGGCCGAACGTCTGCACGTTGAGCGCGTCCTGGATCTGCCGACGCTGATCCTCTTGCCGCTGCCGCTCGAGCTCAGCCAGCCGCTGCGCTTCTTGCTGCTGCACGCGGACTGTCTGCTCCTGTTGTTGGAGGTCGTTGGCTGAAGAAGGGGTCTTTGGCGATGTTGTTCCCGATGCGGTTGATGTCGCTGTCAGCGCGGCACTGGAATGGGAAGGACGGTTTGGAGTGAGTCAGAGACAAGTAATGGAAGGAAAGCCGTGATGACGACGAAGACGACGATTCACTCAACTTGTCGATGAGAGTAAAGAGAAAGGCCGCGCTGCTGCAGCAGCTGCCTTGAGTGAGAGACTCTCCTTCGCTGCCTGGAAGGCACACAAGGAAGAAGAAGAAGGCTGTCAAGTATAAGAGAAGGAGGAGGAGAGAAAACGCTCACGGTTGAAGGCCACCAACAAGCTTTTTTTAATATCGTGCGATTGCGGGTTGTTCTGTAAGTTCTTCTGTACAAGAACAGGCTGTTGCTTTGACCCAAAAAA
>LR140240.1:0-18353 GCA_900659605.1 Tisbe holothuriae | reverse complement strand
TAATAATAAATATTAATATATTTGTCCAAATAAAGAGATACATATATATTCAATTTCTCTCTCTCTCTCTCTCTCTCTCTCTCTCTCTCTCTCTCTCTCTCTCTCTCTTTCTCTTTCTCTTTTTCCTCCAGCCAGCTGCCGTCATTCGCATATGAAAGGAGAGGCTTGCTGCTGTGTTGTGTGTATGGATATGGGTTGTGCCAAAATGACTGGCAGCTAAGGGAGGAAAATCCGTGCAAACCAGAAAGTGAGGGTTAGGATTCAGGAGGGAGAGGATGTGCACAATGGGGCCGTTTTTACTAGCATGCTATATTAGGGATTTTTATGTAATAAAAGTGTCTCATAACCATCTCATTGGTAGTTTTACAATTGATCCCATACGTTACACACACTTTGGACCTATGATTCAAATTATTCAAGCTAAAGAATCCTTAAAAATCCTTCGTCCTTGACCAAAGGATCCCACGCCACAACTCACCCTTGACTCATTCTTGCCTTATTTTTTTGCCTCCCTCTTTCTTCCCCCTTCCAGGGGGTAGCATTGTAGTACGACTCTCAGTATGAGAACCAGGATATAGTCCATAGGCACGAAGAAGATGATATTATGGGCTGGTGCATGAAAAAGGGTTGCTGCTGTATGTGACGCCTTCTTTCTGCGGCGCTAAGTGGAGAAAATAGGCCAAGAAGAGAAAGCTAAAAAAGGATGATGGGTGAAACCAATTTCCTCCCCTCAAGATAGGAGATGTGTTTATGATATGAAGGAGGACACATTCAACTTTATTGTTATTTGCACTAGGAAAAAGTGGAGGAGGCTCATCGAGAAGAAGGAAGTATAAAAACGAGCAACAGAGTGTTGCCTCCTCTCCTTTATTTTCCACTCCATACTCGATTCTCCACTTTTTGAGAGAGTATAGCAAAAAATCACTCTCCCCTGGGACTCTGCCTGAGCGTATTAGACGCCGTTTGTATTCGACCACACGTTTGTTGTGCGGCTATATCATAAATATATTTACTTTCATGGTCAGTGGGAGTAGGAGTAGGATGATCCTTTAGCGTCGAGAGAGGATTCCTTCCTCGCTGCCAACATATACAGAACACCGTTTATCTTCATTTGCAGAAGATGGCAAAAGGATGGCAAGAAGAAGAGTTGCGCGCACCTGGCAAAGGAAACACTGCACTGTGGAGCTGGAGGTTTGAATATACTACTGGGAAAAATGTATCCTAACCGACTAGAGCAGCAGCAGCAGCATCAAGGCCTCATCTCATTCCCCCAGAGGCCCCTTCTTCGTGTCTAAGGCCATGATACATCATGTAGTAACCGCCCTTTAAGACCCACTTACCGATTACTCTGAGCGAGCCGGTCTGCGATGCCTCCGTCCCCTGGCGGTTGGTGGCCGCGCACGCGTAGTCGCCGGCGTCCTTGCGGGTGACCTTGGTGATGATGAGCGTGCCGTTGTGGAAGACCTGGTGGCGGCGGTCAAAGGGGAGCGGGGCGCCGGCTGGAATGAGTTAGAATAATGTTGTATTTGAGTAGATTTAATTTCTATGCACGTTTCAATGTTTCTTGCAAGGATAGATTATCTGGGAATGCTTACAGTTGCATTCCTACGATAATGTAATAACTGTTTAAAATGTAACATTCATTATATTTAGAGTATAGCTTTAGCGACCTTGCTCCCTCGATCGATATTTTTCGTCCCTACTTAAAATTCAGCAGGCTCGTGAACCCCCATTTTTCCATGGGGTGGCAGTAGTAGCTAACAGTCTTCTTCTTCTTCCGCTCACATTTATTATTATTCCCGCTCTCGGGTGTCGGCTCAGGGTGGAGCAGAAGACGAAATGCCATCAATTTATCAGCCAGGGCTTCTTTTCCCTTACTACTACAACTCCTTGGAGCAGGCAGGTGGATGAGCTGAGGAATGAAGAATGCCCTACTTTAAAATTGGCTGGAGACCGGTTTCATAAACTGCTTATAATGGATAATAAACCTTCATTTATACATGCATTATGTATGTATCTTTTTCCCTTCAAGCACGTGTGCTGAGTAATAATCGTAATTACAATTTCCCCGGAAGAGTGCCATTCTTCAAATATGTACCAAAGATCAACATTAGCAGAAGAAAAAGAAAAGGAACTTCTTTCACTTGAAGCCGCCGTGCGTAAAAGTCGTTTTAACTCTTCTTTGGCGTAATATTTGCTCTTCACCCACTTTCTCTCTCTCTCTCTCTTCCTCTCTTTTTCTCTCTTTCTCTCTCTCTCTCAACACTCTTAGAACAACCGCCGATCACTTCTGACCCACTTTCAGAAAGTCTGAAACACTTTTACTACTTAGACACAATTGAAGCCAATTTTTGACGCCTAAAAAGTTAAGCGGTGAAGGTTAGACAACTTTTTGCTTCTTTTAAAACGGAAGCTTTTCTTTATTAAATGAAGATGATTGAAGCTCTCTTTAATACATATTGTTGACTGAACAAGGTTTATTCTCCTCTCTTCGAGTACTTCGTATAGAGTCTCCTTGAAAAGATATGAGAGGAAAATTCCTCTTCAAAAGTCAATATAATCCAAAATCATCCTTGAAAAAGCATTCAAAGGCAATATCCGCTGCTTCGCTCAAGATTAAACAAACACTTTTTGCTCTGTGTATGAAATTGTATTCTGTCCAAGAAGCAACACGTAGTACAAAGTTTTCAAGACATTCTGTGGGAAGAGGATAAAGTAGTATAAAAGTTGTTTTCAAGGTCCCTGTTTTGGGTCATTCAGGAATTTGCTTTTATTTGCAAGAAAAAGTCCTCGGCTAAGAAACGAATTTAATAATAAATAATGAGAGAGTGACGGGAACATCCCCAGAGGAGCCGGGTTCGATTCTCATAATTTCCTAATATTGAAAATGCGCGTAATGGTACCGGTACTCACTATCAGATCTGATCTGAAGATGAAAAGTAAGCTCAACTACATATAATAAGTAAAAGTATTTTAATCTTACGTGACATTGTTCAGAATCTGTTGTACTCGTATCGACCTTAAATCCATCTCCTTTTCCAGTCAGACAAGAGATTGCCAGAGGCGAAAAACACGCTCGCGAAAAAGTGGGCATAAAAGGCCCTTTTGAGAGACTTAGATCTTCATCAAAACATACATGCATTGCACAACCAGCAAAATATAACAGGTTATAGCATATAAAATGTCCTACTTTTGCACATATGAAGAAGCTTTTACGACAAAACAGATCCGACACTTTAGAGCGGAGGAAAATGCCGGTCAAGACACGTCTGTCTGTATGTGTGTCCGGTCTCGTCTGTCCGGTTTTGATGCGTTTGGGAAATCTCTGTTGTTGTATTTTGTGTCTCTCTCTCTTTTTTGAGAGATCCTCGAGGATGGAAAAGAAGGGGAAATGGCGGAAGTCGTTTTTTTCGAGTTTTCTCATCCTCTCTCTTTTTCAGGGGATGAAGAGTAGGGATGCCAATTAGATAAATGCAAGAAAACTTCTATTTAAATGTAGTAATGGCAGGGAATGATATGTAATAGACACTGCATTATAATTAACAACTGATGTTCTACATTTTTCTAAATGCGTGCTAACAATTCTATTCAGGACCACGATATTCGAGAATAAAGTGATTCTTTTAAACTTTTGCTCTTTGCTAGTGTCAACCCTGAACGTCGGCAAAAGCAATCGCCTCGGATGCCGGCAACAGACAAACGCAAAACTCACAAGAAGAAGAAATGGAAGAAAGATAAAGCAGAAAATAGACAACATCAGAGGATTCAGAAAATGAGAGAAATGAGGTTTCCTTGTGCAAGACAGATCGAGCTTTTTCAATTTCTAATGTAGCAAAAATGAAGTCGTCACTAACAGAGTTTACTGTATCAAAAAAGAGCTGGCTTTACTATCTTTGCCCCCTTTAAACGCACATTAGGAAAAACTTTGGGAGACAAATGAGAGCATTTGTAGGAAAACAACCTTTAATTGCGATCCGAAAGTTTTACCAAAAACTCGAGGCCATTAAGACAAAGGACTCGTGATGGAGAAACATTCGCAACAGCTGCATTTCCACCGAGGTACAATAGTTCTTAATATACCAATGGATGTGTAGTAAAACACTCACCTTTGGACCAGACGACCTTCTCCAGTGGGTATCCTGATGCCGGGCAGACAACCTTAAACGGCCGGCCGACAACTGCCTTCAGCTCACCGATGGGATTCACATGAGGTGGACCTGTAAAGGTTATAGTTAGTTTTTATGGATTTACTTACATTTTAAGTTACGTTACTCACCGTATATGTTGAGCATCGCAGCATGGTCGACCGCCCCCGCCCTGTTGGTCACCCTGCACACGTACTGCCCGCCGTCCTCCACCCGCACCCTGCTGATGTTCACATGGCTGACGACGTCGCCATGCAGGGTCACATATTGGCCCATCAGGAACCTATAGAAGAGAAAGTCGAATCTCATTTCCCGTATGCGTAAATCTTGCTGTCGAGGAGGATAAAAATGATCGGAGGAGGGGCGATTTTTGAGGAGTTGGATGCCAAGAGGGGAGACTCGGACTCCTCCTCGTCAAGTCTGTGTGTACACAGAAGCTCTGTTTGTTGTCTGAGAAGGGGACTCTTTGAGTCCGGTTTATAAAAGGGCATGGTATTGGCCAGAAAGTTCAGTTTATCCAAGGTTTGAAGTTGCATTTGCTTAGAAACCGGGTCCGGTTTTATGTCGAAGAATGAGCTCGTTTACCAAACGACGTAAGACGAAACTTCAGCTGATGCCTTCAAGGAATAGCTTCTTCTTCTAAGATGCAGCAGCAAGGAAAACTCAATAGTGTTCGTAGTATAGTAGCTATCGGCACCCTAGACATGAATGATGCTATTGATGCTTTAGCTTGAGGGGATCTCTGCTCGTAGACTGCTCAGTCAAAGGTGTTGCTGCTGCTGCTGCCCTTTATAAGACTGAGCACAAAGAAGAAGAAGAAGAAGAAGAAGAGCAAATAGCACAAATCCCCGCACATAAATTCACGTCTCTTTCCTTCTTTCTTCTTTTTGGCTGCGAAAAATAAGAGCAGCGCCCGCGGTTTATTTGGGATATTTTGTGTCACACACTCACAGAGAAAGGGAGGAGTCGTGACACTTTAAAAATAGCATGGAGTTGATGTCAGAGATGATACTGTGTGTAGGCATATAACTTGGTTGTTATTTAAGCCGAAAGAGGCGAGTTTAGACTTGGGATGTTCAAGATATTCCTTGATTTTACCTATCATTCTTGGGCAGCTGGAAGCCGTTGAGCGTCCACACAATCCTCGGCGTTGGCGAGCCCCTGGCACTGCACTTGAGCGACACCGGCGGACCCGGTTGTAGCGTCTGGTCGATGAACCGGTAAGTCAACATTGGGGAAGCATCTGAAAACAGGCATTGAGATGTTTTATCATACTCGTTATAGTTCGGTGGATGTGCGTACTACTTTCTCCTTCAAGGCTACCGAGGACATTAAGATATCCGCGCGTGTGTCGAGCGGAACGAGGAGAAGCTGAGGCTATTTTCGGACTTGCAGGAATATTAAAAGATGTGCTTGCTTTAATGATGTTCATTTTTCACAAGGTGTAAATGACGCAACTTTAACATAGGCAGAGCTGTTTTGCCTAAATTTGTGTAAATAAGGATTTCATTCTTGGTTTTCTTCTTTCTCCATTCTCCGCGCTGAAAGTACCCCCATTGAGAAATGGCGGAAAGAACGGGAATCGGAAAGGCAATTGAACAAGGGATCCCATTTCTATCTACAAAAGTACGTTTTAACTGCCTTAAATCGGCTGTTACACATGTACGTACTCAGTGCGATATTGGATCCCTACAACACAGCAATTTGCTTTATATGCTTCTGGGCCAAAGGCATGGAATTCCACATACAAAAATACTGTCTTCTTTCTTTTGTGTGCTCTACTAAGCCAACGCATTTCCTTCTTCTTCTTCTCTACCCAATACATTCACCAGTAAAGACCTTGTACTCACTGCGGTTGAAAAAAAGACAAACTTGGCAGTTTGAATAATAGCTTTTTGCCCAAATATATGTTTGTGGGAGGAAAACTGCTCCGTCAGAAAAAGGTCAATTATGATCGTATTTTATGCGTTAAAATGCATTATTGTGGCAAATCCCAAAGTGCTATTGAGGTCTAGCGCTTCATGGTGCTTTCTCCATGGAAGAAGAAGAAGGCGAAGACAAGCCATTCAATGCCCCACTATATTCATGAAGATTAATGGCAGTTTGAGGCTCGGACGTGGTGGGGCACTCACTGTACTACAACTACAACAGGGGCACAGCTCTGTGAGTATATATAAAGTAGCTAAAAGCGCCTGCAGCAGGGATGACAGTTTCAAATATTCTTTCAAGAAGTCTATATTGTATTTTTTAATTTAATCTTTGTTTGCTTCATCTGGTTCTAACATTACTCGGTAAAACATGAATTGACAAAGTTGCTTAATAAAGTTGCCTATAATACAAAGTGGCATCCCTGGAAACCTTCAATAAATTACACCTACCTCCCAGCCTGAGCTCCGAGGAACCCTGCGCCTCCAGCCTGCCCCCAGCCCTGGTCACAAAGCACTGATACATCCCGTAGTCATCCCTCTGCAGGTTGAAGATCTGCAGCGTCTGCCGGTTGGGCACGATGCGGGCGTGGGTGGGCAGGGAGCGGCCGTCCTTGCGCCAGGAGATGGAGTCACGGTCGCGCTCCTCGGTGAGGCACTCGAGCCGGGCTTTGCGGCCAATGTCGATGATTTGCTCGGCAGGGACGACGTCTGGAAAGAGATTTGGAACGTCATCAACTGGAAGGTTCATTTCATACTGCTTTCACTCGTACAAAGCAATTGAACAGTTAGATGACCTGAATCTAATTGTGTCACCATTATGAACCATCTTTTTACAATTGAAGTACATCGAGCCCAAGGCCAACAATTATCTCCAGCAGTTGTGTTGTGCTATTTGTGTGGAATTTTATCTGTGCAAAGTAAGGTGTCGGATGTTGGATTGCTCGAGTTGGTTCGCGATGGAATGCGGCAAAAGACGAGATTGGCGTCATATCAGCTGAGCGAGCTGCAGATGGAAGTAAGAACGGCTTCTTTCTTCTTCAGACAAATGGTTCAATTGTTGAAAGTGGGTCCTTCTCCCACTTCTATTTCTTGGACGGCTAAAGTGACGGCATCACTTCCGTCGGTGGTGGACGCGCACAGTGGATTTGTGAAGGTGTCTTACAATAACAATTACACAAATATAATTAAATCGATGTACTATCAATCTATTGGATATTTAAATTACTCTCACGCCGGACTAATGTGTGTTGTAGTGTTTTACAGCTGCCGACTTTAAAAGGAGAGTCTTCTTCGTCCTCTTCCGTACTTGGAAAGGAAGGACTCTCTGTCTCTCTTCTCACCAAGTCAAGGTTGCGTTAAGATAGATAAAGAAAAGAGCTGGAAAATGAAAATAGGCTGGAGGCTCTTTCTTTCTCTTTCTTTGCGACGAGGACGACGAGGCTGCTGCTTCCTTCCTGCTTATTCTCTTGAAAATGAAAAACACATAGAGACACACACTGGGTGGAGGAAGAGTATATGGCACTGAATGTACAATGTAGGTAGTATTCCCGGCTATATTGCTGTATCTATTCAATTTGCACTCTGTAAGTACAACGCTTATTTCCTAGATAAAGAAATAACAGACGCACTCAAATAGCGGTTTTCCTTCTGAATGGGAAATTGTACGCCTTCGCTTAAAAGAAAATGGAAGAAGCAACAGGGTCTGGCAAAAATGACCTGTGAATTATATATAATATTTTGCCACGGATATAGACGTCACTATCCACGGGCGTATTAATGCAACCTCGTATGTCTATGGCGCTGCTGAGCGGGGGTCTGAGAAAAGTAAACAATGCCGCTGGCTGGGTTCGGGTGGGAAAAAAGAAGAGACAACAACACACAAACTTGAGCTGCGTCAACAGTGTGTGTAGTATGCCATTATATATTGCCTTTTGAAGGCTCTTTTTATGTCTTCTTCACTTTGCAGCCGATATATTGAGGTTCATAATATTCGTCGTAGGAAGGCGGGTGCATAGTGGCAGTTCAAGGTTAGACCGGCATGCGAGTACAAAGTAACTAATACAAAATATGCATATTATTATAAATATGTATATAACTTACCAACTACAATCTCCGAAGTGACCTCCAGCGTCATTGTGAGACTGACCTCCCCTCTCTCATTCCTCGCAGTGCATCTGAATTGTCCAGTGTCCTCGCTCGGCTGAAAGGAATAAAATAATTAAAACCATTTTCCACAACCGCATTTCCCTTCTTTCAAAACGAGCTCAATCCACTTTAAACCGCTCTAGCTTCAGCAGCTCCTATTTTCTCTATGGTGCGGAACGCACTTTTTTCCTCCTGGCGAAATTGATAGCGTTTCATACAGGGACAGGGACGACAAATGGGACAAAATTGACCCGTTTCATTGTAAGTTTAGCTCATACTCTTAACATAAGATGGGACAAAATGGCATCCCTGATACCTCCAACACTAGCTAGGCGTAAAAAGAAAACAGGCCTTTATTCTATTCCACGGTATCCGCCGCAAGGTTTTCCTCTTTCTTCTTTAACTTCCTACCCACTTATATACATTTTCCTCTCTTCCAACCTTTTCAACCCATTGTCGTACCACCAGAATTGTGCTATTTTATACACTCACTCACATTATAATAGCTTTCGCCGCCGAGGCACTTTCAATTACAACGACCTTGAAAGGAGAAGATCTAAGAATATGGATATATAGGCCACAATGGGTATTAAAAGAGAGTACACTAGAATGCTTTGATAATATTTAATATCATACTATAGTGAAAATAGAAGTTATCTTAAAAATATTAAAATAGCAATAATATGCCCGTATGCAAGTAGTACTCTATGACTTGTTTATAGAGATCTAATTGCATATATGCACTAGTATATGCACTAGTAAGCATAAAAAGTGGTCACAGTGGTATTATTTGTTTAGTAATATATCTAATATCAATCCATAGTGCTGGTAAAATGACGACAGTGTTCTGAGCACCACTTGATGAGCAGCTGAAGAGCAGTTTGTCATATCAAAGAAGAAAGTGAAGAGAAGGGAAGAAAAAGAAGAAGAAGAAGAAGAAGTCCTTTGGTGATCAAATAGCAAGACGAATAGAGTCGATTGTCTTCTCGAATGAAGAAGAAGAAGAAGGCCTTTCTTGTCAAGGAAACTTTTATGCCTTACCAAGGTCGTATAAAATCATTTCGCTAATGGCGCCATTGTCTTAAGAATCAATTAGCTGAGTTGCGCTAATGTGTGCAGACGCGTAATTGACTGTTTAAGAGGCGTTTTCGCGAGTGTTTGTATCGTGCAAATATTATGTATCATTGCATCTTCAGTTATGGGGTCCGGGAGGATGCTCTGGCTATAAAATCTCTCCTTTCGCTACAACCGTTTTGGAAAAGATATGGCTTATATGAGTTATTTCCTGAACTGGACTCCTGAAACGATAGCTAGACCCTGCGTAAGGTAGGCTAGATCATGATATAACACTGCCAAACGGCCTGGGGAAAGTTAACTGGAGCGGCATTAATGCAAAGACGTCGTGAAGTAGAAATGAGAGATCGTATCGCCGTTTTATGCTAATGCAAATATGGCGTGGGACTATGACAGCCAAATCACTGTTGTTGTTCTTATTAAAGATTGCTGTGTAGAGACAAAAAGGCATCGTTGTGAGTGAAATCAGAGTTTCTGGTGGTTGAAATGTGGCCCATGTGGCTCATTTATTTTTCTGCACTGTACAAAAGTCCTTCCTTGGGGACAGAATAAGCCCATTGTGTGTAGTAAGGGCCAAGGACTAAAGGCGACTTTTAGGATTTAAAATGGCTCTGCTTTTGTGTTTAAAGCAAGGGACTGTTTTGTAAAACTGTTTTAAGGGAAATTTTCTGTTGTTGCAGTTGCAGTAACTGAATAAATAATGTAATAAACCAAAACTACCTATCTTAGGTGATGCATCAATATTGCCAATGAAACCGTCTTAATTTTCATTTGCAAAAATTCCATCAAGAAATTATATTTCGCCAACTGCGAATGTGAAACAATAGAATAATAATCCAGAGCATATTGGAAATGGATACAGCGAGCGTTGTTTATTGATTATGCCGCCAGCCATTCTTCTTCTTCAGTCGCAATCTCCAACATATCACAACAATGACCAATGATGATGTCCAGAGCGCGAGTTGAACTTTAAATTAACTTTTAAAAATATCTCGTTGTCCTATTTTAAAAGTTCAACAGAAGACGATGACATTTATTAAAGAAACATTATGTGCAAAACTAAACATTATTCTATTGGTATAACTTTATGCATTCATCCTGTATGATATTCTTTTAATCTTTTATCCGAGACATCGTTAACGTTCAATTTTCATCTTCAAGAGTGTTTCTTCACAGATCGGCCTCTTTTGTGGGGAATATATAAAGTAATCACCATTTATGAATAATGTAATTTCCTTTCTCTTCATCTACTTAATATCATAATCATCAACCGTTTTCTATAAAGAAACCGTATCCATTTTTACAATATTAACAGAAAAGCATTTCTTTTGAATGGTTAAGTGCTAGTTATATTCCTTAAAACATCTTATTTTAATTTTGCACTGTAAGCATAACTTCATCTTATATCCCACTTATAAAGCAAGTAAGCAAGTCTTAAAGTCTGCCTGAAGGAACTAAAGTTCCATTACTGCTAGAAGAAGATGTTTCAAGGCCCTCCTTCATATTTAGATGCCAGATAATATAAGAGAGAGAAGCGAGCACGCACCCACGCACCCACTACCACGGAGTAGATATACCCACTGAGATATGTGGGCATATAAAGAACGAAATGAAGATACCAATTTGGCCTCGGGAGCCAAGGTATACGAGAGCTAGGAGAGTGTAGTATATACACGAGGCTAATTTTGGCAAAGGAATAAGAGTATGAAACTCGGTTATAGTGGTACATGTAGTAGGAGTATTATGTTCTCCTCTCACCTGAGCTGATTCTATGATGAGTACTCCCCCTGAGAGGTAGATCCGGCTGGAGCGGGAGATGGGCTCTAGGAGGTTGTTGCGGACACGGAACCAACTAAAAATATTAGTAGTTAATAACCCTGAGCTCCTTAAAGTACGGTCGATGTTACCTGTAAGCCGGTGGCGGCGTGCTCTGCACGTTGCAAGTGAGCACGGCGGTCTCATCCTCCTTGAACGCGTAGAAGAGATCCTGCTGCCGGAGCTGCATCGGTTTGGTAGGGATGCCAGAATCTGAAATAAAACATATAATTCAGTCGACTCACTGCTTATCTCTATAAAGTTTTCAGCTGTTATCATCATTTGCAGGCGAAACAAGAAGAAGAAAAACAACAAAACTGGGAAAACAAGGTTTTGAGGGCCCTTACAAATGTCAGATGCAAATGACGCCATCATTAGAGTTCAGGGTTGCCAGAACACATCAACATATAGTGTTTAAAAGATATGAGTAGCAGCCCTGATAGTGTCTATAATTAATGTTAGTAGTAACTATGAGCAAGTGCATGTCACATTTTGCTACCCTTGACTTTTAATGGTCTCAAGTGTGCATAAAAATCGGCCATCGGCTATTATACCCCTCTCCTCATATTCATCTTAAATGCAAAAAGTTGCTCATTTCGCCGACGACGACTTGCTACATTAGACACATTGAAGACCTTGAAAAAATATAAAAATGGAGGAAAAGGGCCATTTTGAAGCCGCCGCCGCTATTGCCACTTCACGCCTTACCCCGATTTGCATAGATGTCGGCCGACTTCTCCTTCAACATATACACACAATGGCTCTCCATTGCTTTATATATACGGATAGGCACATACATTTCTTAAAGCGTTAGAGCGAAAAGAGTTCGTATACACATTGCAGAGAAAGAGGCATCTTCGCGTCAAGTCTTTATTCTCTGCTGGCGCTCATGCTGAGCTCTCTCTCTTTTTCGATGCTATGCAAATGGGGTTGGCTTCCTAGGGATGATGGGGAATCGTTCATATTTGGCTATTTGGATGGTCAATATCATGACTCGGTCCATAAAATGGCAACCCTAAGCATGGATGCGCCTTTTAAAACCATGCAAGAGAGGCTGTGAAAATGGAAAAAATATCCGGGGCCTCCTTCTTCCTTGGTTACCACTCGTATTTTAACACCCTAAGGGAGATTGGGGACGGCTTACACATATATCCCGAAATTGGCGACAATACTCGAAAAAGTGTAACCGCATGCTTTTAAAAATAGGGTAGATGCTAGGCACAGATTTGGCACATACGCCCAATACTGCTCGTACACATACATTTTTCTTGGCCTACTTTTATAAGTAAAACTTTTTTTCTTCGGCCATTCTGAAATTCCTGAGATTATTGTTCTTCCTTCAGGAAAGGGACGCACATCGGGATAAGAAGAAGGGAAAGAGGTCCGATTTCCCCCTCTCCGTACCCTGGCTCTATGATTAATAATATTCATAAGTTTCGGGCATCAGGCTCAGCAGTTCCCCCCGACACTTTTGCTGCTGCTCGCCCAAGGCTTGAGCCGTTCGTTCTAAATGGGAGTCATTTCCGCACAGAGAGCGAATAAGAAAAAAGAATAAGAGAGGGAAAGAAAGAAAGAAACCCGGAGTGGATAAGGCAGTTTCTAGACGGTTTTTTGCCATTGGATGCAAAATATAGAGTTTTATGAGTCATATTTATGTTTAAATTTAACTTCCCATGTTTGCCACAGGAAAACATTTTAATGATGATTGCATGATTGAAATGCATAAAACCTCACTTTCCTTTCTTATTTTTACGGGCTGTTCTCTTGGGTTTGAGCTGGAGAGAGAAATACGAGAATGAGCAGCGTGGAAAAGTGCGTTCAGCCACTTTCTTTGATGCAATTGAGTCCAAAAGGGACTTTTTGCCTTCTTTACGATTATAACGCCTCGGATAAAAGTGTGAGTCACAGTTTACGAGTTGTGTTATATGATGATGCCTTTTGTTATGGCAAATATGCATGACATGGGAGTAAACCGGGTGGATTTAGGTGTCAGTATGGTGATGTAAAGGCGCTTATACTGAAGATATTATAGAACAAAAAGGGTTCAAGTTTTTGCACTACTTTATAATGTATTCATGCATGGATTCGAACCAGGAACTCGTGTGAATTTTTTATCTACAGTTCACCCATATCCTGGTTTATTTTATATATGCATATATGAAGGTATACGAATATATTTAACATTTTGTGACCCCTTTTGTCATCTACTATACTATTTTTCGGCCTTTAAACTTTCTTTCCACCTTCATGTTTAGGAATGCAAATATTATGCAGGCTCCTTCCTTGCAAAGTTTTTTCTCGGGTTTCAAACACTTTGAGAGAGGCGACGTTATGATCAGACACTTTTTAGGATGCGAATACAGGATATAGAAAATATTCAGAGGCTCTCAAAACACTTTCTTTCAAGTTCATCATAGTACGTTAAATACCAACTCACCATTGATGACGAGGTTATACTGCGGACTCCTCTCCTCGCTGCCAGTCAGCGTGTTCCTCACCCTGCACGCGTACGGCTCGATGGCGTCCGCGAAATCTGCCCTCAGCACGTGCAGATCGCCCGAGGGGACGACGTGGAACTTGCCGTCTGAAAATAAGAACATAATTAATGCCGGAAGTCCCGTTTAAGTGACCTTGCCGATAATACCGTGATTCGGCCTCCTTAAGGCCATATTCATTACAACAGTATTATTCGCGTATGTAACGAGCATAAGTTCATCAAGTATAAAGTATGCAAGGCACGCTTTCATGTGCAGAATAATGGAGTAAAAAGGCCTCTCGCTGTCATAAGACGTATGCGTATTCGTTATAGCCGCACAATTGTAGCTACTACCATTATTATTAATGTTGCGATTGGGAGGAAGGGAAAGGTCGAAGAGCAAGAGAAGGCCAATCTTCATTTAGAGAGAGACTTTATCCGCAAAAAGGAGGCGGCGGCAGGGTTGCCATTTTGGATGTATGGTCTCGTTACATGTCATTCCATATCAATTATCAGGCACAGTGGTTAGAGTGGACCTTTAAAGAGATGTACATTTGGCTCTGTAAGTGGCATCCCTGTTCTCCATTGACTCGGCCTCCTCCCTGGGGTTTTCTTTCTGCTGTTTGAACAAAAAGAGAGGGCCAGGCAAGGGAAGAAGAAGAAAAGGATTCAATCAGAAATGACCATTTAGTGGCGAGCAGTTCATTTATAGAGAAGAAGGCCAAAAGGCCGAAGCCGCAAAATGGGGTTCTCCCTGTTGTGCACACACAATAGAAGGAGGAGCATGAAAGGAAGCGAGCTTTGGTCAGGGTTGCCATTTCATTGAGTACTCTGTCTCAGTGGGTAGAGTTAGGATAAACATTATTATGCACGTAAATGGCATCCCTAGCTGACGCTGTACCTAGAAAGGGGTTGAGGGTTGATGAGAAATAATCGAGGCCAAAGGCAGCATTAATATAATCACGTTCGATATCAGAAACCATTAACAAATTCCAAACTATCAATACGTTTTGGGTTGTAAGAATAATATGGAAATGGCCGGGTGTGTACATTTATACGAACCGTGTTTAATGCATTCAAACGAGGGGAACGAACGCTGTTTGCATTTTGAAATCACTCAATAAATCAGGGTCCGTTTCGTGTAGTCGCCATGCCAGCAGTTTTGTGAATGTATTTAGCAAATGGGGTAAAAGAGAGAGTCACAGCAGGGGCGTTTTTATGTCTTTGAATATTGCCAAGAGAGGAGTTTGTTGCCGCTTTTTATCCATGCCATATATCTGTCGTATACCTACTTAGCCCTCTTTAGCTTGCACTTCCACCAACCCCTTAAAACGACCCTTTACAGGTCCGAAAACACATACGAATACTTTAGCTATCAAGGGAGGAGAACTGTTTACATTTCAAAGGGGGAGAAGTGTTCTATGGACACAAGATACACATTCACAGGGTGGGAGAAAGAGAGAAAAAAGGCCATTTCATGTTATATTGAACTCGGGGCAAAAAGTAGAGTTTCTTTCAGTGTTGACTTGGATTCTAAAGTAAAAAAAGGTGAATAGAACTATATTATTTCATTGATATATCCAATTACAAAACATTGTTCCTTCAATAGATCTTTCTCTCTTTTCTCTTTATCCCCCATTTTATGGCTTTTAAGTTTGTAGTGTGTAAACAAATTCACACAGGAGGGCCCCAGAGCGGTTTCCAATTTCAAACAGTGTTTTGACAGCAGTATTATTTTATTATTTTTTGCACTCAGTCAAGCAGAGTTTTAAGCACGCCTTTTTTGGGAGGGCGAAATTGAAACTGGAAGGCCTGTTTTTCTCAAACAACAAAAAGGTATTGTAGCGTTAAATGTTGTTTTGTCACTAGGAGGAAACGTTTCATTTGTAACGGGGGTGATGGAGCTCAAAATTGGACTTTGGAGACACTTGGGGCCTAGACGGAGAGTTTTGATTTTGGGGGTCATTGTACTGTGAGGTATTGTTAGGTTAAAGTACCATGAGTTCGTTTATTATATGCTTGTTTTATACCAAAATACACTACTAGACAAACGAGTATGAAATTAAGATCCTTCCAGGGAAGCTTTCATTGACATTAACCGTCTCTGCCCTGTGGTATATTTAAAGAGCCTCTGCGTCTCAAACTTCCTTATTTCATAATTTCAGCCCTTTCTTCTTTTCCCTAAGACTATAATTAGATTGATGATGGCGTTTTATAAAATAATTAATGCCGAGGAGGAGGAGAAAGGCACGTCTGAGAAACAAGGACAAATGAGGCAGCAGCGGCGCTGACAGCCAAGGTGGCAAAAATGATGTGCCTTTGCTGAAATGGCGCTTTTAATATAAAGGCCTGGGAGGGTTCTTAGGCATATAAAGAGATGCTTGGATTATGATAAATCGTGAAAATTGAACCGTACTTTGTATAAAACACAATAAAGAAGTGTTTTAAATATTCCACCTTCGATCCCTTTTCCGCATCCATTTTCTCCTCTCAACCTTTTTTGTCGCATTCCTTTTGACAGCTGCCGACTTTTGCTTTGACGGGTTTCGCCATGAGGTGTGACAGATATTATACGGTGCGAAGGAAAAGAGACTTTCAGATGAATTAGGCCGATCCTGTTTCGAACATAAGGATGTCTTGGAGTAAAATATGTACTAGTGGACAGAACAAGTTATGTTGGTTTTGTTGCATTTTGGCAAGTGATGAATTATTTTACATTTTATGGGATAGAGAACCTGCATTTTTTTCCGTGTGACAGTTTTAATGCCATAATTCCATCCCCTTTTAGATGCAACCCACCAGAGACCTGTCCCAGATCCAAAAAGGCAATTTTCAAGTAAATTAAGCAAACACACACACTCAACCCGGCTGCCTTCACTCACATTTCCCTTCTTCTCATTTTTATCTTTATGAGCCTAAGAAAAGCATCACTTTCCCCTTTCTATTGCAACAGCCGTGACTAAGTAACCTAGTTTCTCCTTCTCTGACTGCTGTCTCTACTTTCATTGCAAACGTGGAGAAAAAGTTTTTATTTGCTGAAACCCAATGACTCCTGTTTGATGGAGGGAGGAAAGAAGAAGAAGAAGAAAGAAATAGCAATTTGAAAAGCACACGGTGCAGAATAAAAATAGATATTACAGTTCAAGTATAATAAAATATGCAATATATAATACAATCATTACAGATTTCATTAGCATAACTATTGTTAAAAATGTTAAAATATTGGTACGTATATATTGATTATTCCCTATGGAAGTAATTCGGTTTTTCTTCTTCTACAATTGAAAGTTTTTTCGTTCTTCTCGGGGCATGAAACAGCGACAGGGTTACCTTAAAAAGGACAGAACTAAGGGACAATTTTCATATTGAACTATTCTGACATCCCTGAAAGCTTCATTTTTTCATGATTTGTTGCACTTCTTCTCCCTCCTTTTTCTTGCTAAAATATGAAACCTCCTCTCCTCACGCAACAACTCATTTCATCTTAATATTTGCTTTCATTTTTCTACCATCGAGAAAAGATTTTTGCAATAATTAGGTGCATAAAAAGGGACATTTTTCCATCCGTTATTGCATAAAAACGGATATTTAACGTCAGTTTTCGCAATTCACAATAAGTCAACCCAGCCAATAATAATAATACATCAAGTTGGCCTTGAATAAAAAAAAGTCCAAACAATATATTTCGACCATTTTTCTGCACATAGAGCATCATTCCCCGGAGACCGCCCGGCGCACAAACAATTGCACGCACACACAGCCTGAGCCAGGGCTGAGGGGTCATTTCCGATTCTAACCACGTGCCTTTGAAGAGAGAAAGAGAACGTTTGTTTGAATGGCTACGCTTGCTTTGGCTGCCTCCGTGTGTGTGTACGAGTATATAGAATAAGATTGAAATCGGTGCAAAGAAAAGGTGGAAATGCTATTATAGCGGACAGCTTTGGTATATTTGATATACTATGTTGTACAGAAGGCACTTTTGAAGGACATGGCTCTAACCAATGGGGGAACGTACACAATATGGTTATTGCAAGTCTAAACTTGAATGTTTTATTACATTACGTCTTCATTTTCATAATATACCATAAGAAAAGTAACATACAATGAAAGGTCTTTTCAACTTACCTCCTCTGGGCGACGGGAACAGCTCCGTGTTTCCCCTCATCCATGACACGACCTCGGTGACGGCCGCGGCGTTGTGCGGCACCTGACACCGCAGCACCGCCGTGTTGTACTTCTGAATGGAGTCGCTCTGGACGCGCACGCTCAGGATCGTGTTGGGAAGAACTGGAATTAGGAAAGTAATTGAGTTATAGTGGAGCGTGATTAGAGGTCAATCGTCTGCTGAGGCAAATTGAATAAAAATGCTATAGTACTATCATGAAAGTAGACAAGAGATCCAGAGACAATCTACAAACAATAATCTGGTGTACTTAGTTAGCAGATATCTCCATATGTGCCGCTCTCCATTGCCAGAAGTAAGTCTTACTTACAAGTTACAAGCTAGCCAAGATTCCTATCTGCTCGTCTGCTCGTGTCTTGATCTTTGTCTTCTTGTTTCCCTTTCACTCTCTTTCCATAATCTCTCTCCTCCTAATACTACAACCAGCTAATTGCTGTTGAGTGAAGAAGAAGTCTTCAGTAATAATAAAGGGAAGAAGCACGTCGCAAGAAATTAATGTGGATGAAAAGAAGAGAGAGAGAGAGAGAGAGAGAGAGAGAGAGAGAGAGAAGAGAGAGAGAGAGAGAGACCCACCAAAAAGAAGTCCC
>LR140239.1:0-18329 GCA_900659605.1 Tisbe holothuriae | reverse complement strand
TCTGCCCACTCAGCCCCACTGCGCAGGTGGAGAATATATTCCGAATATTTTCTTTTTTTATGCCGGACGGATGTAGACGCACCCTTATGGCCAATATTGACCCGTTACTCGGGAGAGCACTTCTGTTACTCGGTAATCTAGACTGGCCGTGATTAATCTAATATTAAAATAAAGCATTCTTCATAAGATTTTAAGCATTTAGTGAGCCGATGCGAGTTATATATGTAGTATGGGTACAAAATAAAGTAATGGTTTTGATCTTAGCCCAATCTGGGTACCTTAAGATGACCGAGTAACAACAGGGGCCCGCCAAGTAACCAGTCCGACTAATGAAATAACTGTCCAACAAGAAAAAAATCGGCTAAAATTTTATGATATAATCATATTTCCCATGTCCTGTCCCGGGATTCCTCCCAAATAAAATTTAGCCTGGATCCAATATTGACCATAATGAACTTGTTTGCTAGCCTCTAAAAAAGACGGTGAGTAGAGAAATGAGCAGAAAGAGCGGAGAAATGAATTCAAATGAGTAAAGAGCTTGGAAAAATTATACAGTATATTTTTTCCAAGGTAAAGATTCTACTGTACATTAATCCACTAAAATTGTCAGTGTGTTTGTCCATCTACACATCACGCATGTTCCAATAAAATAGAGCCGAGTCATTGCACTTGAAGCTTCCCTAGACTACGTACATCTCCACTCATTTTTCCGCTGCTTCTGCTCATTTCTCCACTCAAAGGAGTCGCATCTAGCAAGAGAGCAGCTGTACAAAAACGGCCGAGCAACAAGTTCATTGCCTCCCGACTAACAAAATAACCTACCACGGCATGGGCGTCACCTTAGTCTCACATATTTTTTTTAAGTGTTGCAACTTTTTTTAGTAGTGTTTGGGAATATGTTGCTAAAACGCTCTTCCAAAAACGCTCTTCCTGATTTAGGACAGTGCAATAACGCTTATAATGTTGTATATGTATAGTCAATGTGTACATTTCATATACATGTATATCACTTCCATGGTCATCTTAAATATGCATCCGATATCTTCAATGGTTTCACGTTCACCAAACAGTTTTCATGAATATAATCAATATAACAATCCAATTGAATTGAGTTGGCAAACCTTCTGAATGCTCACTAATCCCATGCATAATATGAACCCAGTCTTTATGATGACTTAAAGGACCAAACCATTAGGAAAGTTCTTGAGTTTATTTAACATATTAATTTATGTTAATATCCAATGTGTAAAGCAATATATCAATATGTAACACAAAATACAATTTACAGTGAAGCCTAAAATGTCATTAATAGGTTTTTTCAAGATCCAACATCAATATGCATGATCATAATGAATGTCAATGTGCACAGTAATGATGTACTTGATGTGGTTCACTGTTCGGCTAAATATTGAATTATTGATCTTCCTAAAAAATGTTTTGGGATTCCTAAATTTCTTAAAAAGTACTATAACTAGTTGATATATTTAGCTTACTTACTGCAGTGATTTTGTTCTATTGTACATACAAAAAAAAAATAGCTTAGAAAGGCTCTAACACCCTGTGGTAGTCGGCACCCCAAAACAATTTGTTTTGGTAGATCTAAGTATATTTAGCCCTATGAGGGGGACTAATACTAGTAGACTAATAGAGTAAGTAGTAGTAAAACTCATTGATTTAGCCAAACAGAGTTATGCCACACTTCTATGTGCATGGTTATGCAGGGCTTCCATGTGCATGTTTATGTACTCTTCAATTTGTATGATCATTATCTGTAGCAATGTGCGTGGTTATGCTGCCCTTTATTTTGCATTTCTTTCATCCAATGATTTGCATTAATGTGCATATGGTTATGCTGCACTTCAATTTGCAGGTTGAAGTTGAATTTTTTCATCACAAACCGAGTTCATGACAAGATTAATTGGTGTGCCCCTGCAATAGTATCTTCAAAGATGAATGTAAATACAGTAGATTAATTAGATTTAATTTTGTCTTCATATAGATTGCCTTCTTGAAATTTTCCTATGTGCATTCATAGCCATTCTACATACCTAGTGATTTGAATCTTCATAAAGCATGTGTTCATGAAACTTTTTGATGTGCAATCACAACATTTCTACATAAATAGAGTAATTTGAATCAACATGAAGCATGTGTTCATGAATCTTCTTGATGTGCTTCCACAGTCTTTCTCCTTAACTTGAGTGATTTGAATCATCATAAAGCCTGTGCTCATGAAACTTCCTGATGTGCTTTCACAGCCTTTCTCCACAACTAGAGTGATATGGATCATCCTAAAGACTTTTTTTCATGAAACTTCTTGATGTGCCTTTACAGCCTTTCTTCATAACTACAGTGATTTGGGTAATCATGAAGCATATGTGTTCATGAAACTTCATGAAGTGCATTAACAAGTACCATTCCCATAACCAGAGTCCAGGGTGTCTTAATGCACTTGAAGATTGTGTTAATACTTTTTTGACATTTTGTCCATATCTACGTTGTCTTTTGGTTCATTTTTAGGACTGTTCATGGCACATGGCAAAGATGCATTAACAAGGTCTTTTGCTTGCAAAAAAATGATTTAATTGCCAAAAATACTGTGTTCATGGCCAGCCTATGCAGTGATTGGCCATATCTGAGCGTTTTCTGGACACTTGGAGCGTTTTCTGAACTCTTATATAGAAGAGCTTTATTTGGAAAGTCATTCTTGGCCGAGTTTTGCACTGAGCAAATTTAGGCCTGAGCGTTTTCAGGAAAAGAGGCTTGAGCGTTTTCTGGAAGGCCTAAATATGGAGGAGCGTTTTCTGGAAGAGCGTTATCCTAACCATACCGTCGTAACATGAGTAAATTGAGTTGCGCTTAAATTAGACCAAAGTTTGGTTGTGAGGAGAGTTTTAGCTGCATTCCGCTAAATGCGGATTAAAAATGGGCTTTTGGTTGTAACACGATGCTTTAAAAGCAAACTTTCTATTCCCATTAAAAGATGTGTCTAACCCTCAAACGAGCTTGTTCCTTAGTTGACACATCTATTTTATGGACCGACAGCTAAACACATTTCTGAGGATGTCCCACACCTTGCATTTAGAAAGTGACTTTGATATGCATGCATGGAGTGGTATCATAAATAGGGGAGCAGATACAAGACTGGACACATTCCAGAGACATGGAGTTATAAATATGGCAGTGGATTCCCATTCAAAGAAACCTGATGTGAGGGCAACAAGTCCTTTTATGTGTATGTGGAAGGAGTCTGATTATTAGATTGCCGGCCAAACATATTTGGAAAGTTGCATTGTAATTGCACACTAATAATAACAGTCAATAGTTTTACTTAAGCTACTGATAGGAGTTTAATACTTCTCAATGCTACTGATTGGCTGGAAATAATATGATAAAATTGTTTGGCTGGGTATGACGGACATATTCCCGATAGCAGAAGACTCGTGACGACATTGGCGACGTGTCTTGTAAACATTGCTGCTTCTGATCAAATCTTTTGATACTTAACCGCATTGAGAAAATGGAAACGGGATTTTCCATCGCATTAAAACTCTCGTTAAAGTTTCCTTACATTATAATATATTTTCTCACGTCAGCTCTGTTATTCAAATTAAATAAAACAATGAATAAAATAGTATAATACGTGTGAATCTCGTTAATTTCAAGACCTTCTTCTGCCACACACACAGAACAAGTTGAAAAGAAGAATCACTTTTGTCTCTTCTGAAGGAGAAATCCGCTTCTTTCTTCAGGGTTGCCACTCTCACCACAATCACAATAATAGACCACACTGTACATGGCATTAATTAGCAACTTCTAATCTCTAATCTCTTCATGCAAAGGTAGTATTCTGCTCCACATGCTCATCCGGCGTTGCAGAGGCAACGAGTCGTATGCTACTGCCACCCTGCTTCGCCCTGTTGTTACAGTTCCGGTTCTTGACGTCCCGCGGCTTGGTCACCGACCGGTGGTTAATGGTGGGCAGGGCGGGCGTGGACGGGGCCGAGGAAGAGCTTGTGGAAGACAGGAGGTCGTTGTGGTGGTGCAGGTGCAGCCCTGTGGAAGAGGACGAGGAAGAGGTGTCCTCGTCAGTAGGATGGTAGCTGGAAGACTTCTTAACGCGGAGGGAGCGGACCTTGTACCGCTCGTAGCTCCCGTGTCGGAGCAGGAACCCGCGGTAGTGCGACGAGTCGAATGACATTGGCTGCTCAGAGTCTGACAAGGACCCTGACGATGACTTGCAGTCTTCTGTCGGTGTCGCCGCCGCCGCCTTGTTGTTGTGTCCCCTTCTGACATTGCCGACATGACATCTGAGACTGAGCGGCTGATTCGGCGGAGGTGCTGCAACCGCGCTGCGGACGCCGTGGATTCGGAGAACGAGCTGCCGTTGGACGACATGGTGGAGGCGAGGGAGTCGTCCAGAATGATGGCGGAGTCGCTGTCGTGCTCGTCGCTGTTGGACTCCAGGATGGAGGTGAGCTGGTCGTTGGGACCGCCGCCGTCGCCGGTCACCCGGATCGTGGTCAGGTGCAGCTGGCTGTTCTTGTCATCGTCGTCCTCCTCGACGAGCTGCGGTATCTTGGCCATGGCCTCACTCCGCAAGTCGGCAATGTTGCGCTTGCTCTTGCCAGCCTTTTCACTGAGGAATTTAATGACGATGGCCTGTTCGCGGATGACCCGGTCACGCTGTTGCAAGGCCACGCTCAGCTCCCGCTGCTTCCGCCGCAGCCCGCATTCAAAGCTCATCATCTGCCGGCAGAGCAGGCCGAGCTGAGCCTCTTGCTCCGTCCGCATACGGCGCAGCATCCGCTCCTTGGCCCGCAGCGCCGTCTGTGACGCCGCCAGCCGCTCCGCCATGCTGTACTGGCTGGAGAGGAGGCTGTTGGCCGCGTTGTCCTCGTCGTGGTCGTTGTCCAGGCCGAACTGGAGGCTGAGCATGGCTGGGGTTGATGACGCCGAGTCCGACCCTTTGTTTGAGAATGATATCTGGAAAAAATAGAGCAGACACACACAATGAGAACAAATATAATGGCTTTGATCGTGAGTTGCAAGTCTCAATGCATTGATATGTTAACGATCATGTGTTGTACGTCTGTGGATCGACATAGCGGCAAATTGTTTTCGGTATTTTATGCATATTTGGCATCAGAGGATCATTGAGAAGAAAAAGCTGCCCACACAGAGTAACAATAAGTTTGGTTCATAATCAGGCTTTGCTGAGAATTATGATGATGATGCGACGCAAGAATTTGCGTAACGATTCTTCTCTGACGCCACTTCCCGAAAAAGGCAACGGTAGGGTTGCCACTTGTGTAGGTTTATAAGTAGTTTTATGTTGAAATGGCATCCCTATTGGCACATTTTAACCCCTTGCATATCACAAACACACACATTGTAGGCGTGTGGGCAAAAACGGTGATTAAGAAGCAACCTGAGAGGAAACAAGACCAAAACTTCCTCCTCGCCGTGAATTGTTTTTCCTGAACGTGTGGGTTCCTCTTTTGGCAAACTGATGAGCAATTAATCCCTCTGTTGCAGTTATTTTAGCATGATTGGAGGTTCTATTGTGTGTTCAAGATCTTATGGATCGTGACAGTTCATTCCGTGATGTTCAAGACAAACTTTAAGCACCATATGATACAACTTTCAGCTTCCGTGAGAGGAGCGAGGATGACCAAATTCACAACTTTCGCTTGTTACGACTGCCAAATGCGTTTTCACTACATGCAATTATCTGTTATTTTTTCTTACATAACTGAACTTTCAAGTATGAAGCTATCACAGTTTGGAATTTATTGGCTACTGCGAATGCTTTGAATGCTTGTGTCCGCTGAAACCAATGAGAGAAAGAAAAAGAGGCCCAATTTGTCTCTTTTTTGTTTTTGGTACCCACAGGAATGTAACAGTTTTTTCTGCTTTGGTGCAAACATGGGTAGCAGAGAATGGTGACCAGGGTCACCAGATATAAAATTACTAATGCTCAGTGGTATTATGAATGTATTATAATTTTTACTAATAATATAAGTAAAGCACGAGATGAAAGTTAATGAATACTAAAAGTACATAGTTTATGCAAAAGTTGTGGGTTTTAGGGCCATTCATAAGCTGAAACACGAAGGAAAGGAGGTTATTTACTATTCCAATTTACTGTTCTAAGAGATATATACTGTCATCCCTACATCGGGAACATCGCTTCTGGAATCCATCACGCAACAGTCATAAAACTCCGTATCCAATATTTCCACTTCTTTTTGCGTCATTTGGGTCTTCACGACTCAATCAGAACGACTTCTCCTCCAACAGCTTAAGACCTAAAATTATCCCATAAAATTGGACCTCGATTCCCACAGACCGCCAAAATATGGAGATATCATCATCATCAGAACTCCCTTTAATTACGTTAAAAATGAGCTACTCACGAATCTTTTTTTTTCTTTATGAGGTGTTGCGACGTCACATTGCCGACATATTGGTAACAACATATGTTACAGTACAGGGGGAACCATTTGTATTGTAACACATTAAGGAGTCAAATATAAGTTATTGCTGCCTCTATCATATTATTTTACTGGAGCAAAGTGGTCATATAAGGCCATGACAGTCTTAGAATAATGTCATACTTGACCATGACAGTGTTATAATCCTGTCCTATATGCATGACCCTGTAGATCTGTATATAAGTTATCAGCTCTGGACGTGACCTGCGTTCCCAATTAGTCTCTTCTCATGAAACGGAAGTCGACGACGAGAAATGTGTATTATTATAACAATCTCCTCCGCTGTCGGTGCCAAATGTCGGCGCTGGGGTTCCGTAGCCGTATTTTATTCACTTTGTGTGTTGGCACCTGAGATAGAGAGTGTGAAGCCGACACTATAAAGATTTGGGGAACGGAATAAACCACTTTTATACACAAAAGAGTGAGTGTTTCAAAAGTGAAATGGTAACTGTAATATACATGTACAGAAATGTAGATTAAAAATACAATAAGTAGTGAATGAAACAATGTAGTGACTGCATAAACTACCTCTAAACCTTCTTTAAAACAGTTAAAACCGTTCTAAGAAACCCCCTTCTTCTCCTACTCTGAAAAGTCTTCAGAAAGACAAAGAAGTGCGTGATACAAATCTGTCGTCAAGAATCTCTTTTATTTTTCCTCGCAATTGCTTGCAATTAATATTATATTTGAGACGTTTAATTTCCTCTTTCAACTGGAGAAGAAGGGATTCGTGTTTGCAAGGATTCTGCCTGGATGCTACTGGCAGGGTTGCCATAAGGACATTTAATGACACGTTATATCCAGTATGGTTATATAGTAATTTGGTTGAATACGAGATGAAATGGCAACCCTGATATAATGATGTTAGGGATGCCATTATCATACTGTCCCTTAGATTAGGATTGTGTTTGGAACTGTTATAAAATGGCAACCCTGATCCGATGATTGCAGTAGTTTGTATCATTTGTCACCGCTCACAATGATATTAAACCCAGATGATGAAAAGTACTTTTATTATTCCACCTCCTCATGTTACCCTTATGACCGATGTTAGTGTCAGATTGTCTAAGAAGCCTTTTAGGGATTACATATTATTAGCATTTTTCACGAACAGGTGTCTCTGTGTTGCGAGCAAATTTGTCTTCTAACACCCCTTACAGCATGTGTAAACCGAGCCTTCACTGTGACAGCCAGAGCGAAATGTAAACAGAGCAAGTAAATCCCCTCAGCTTTTGGGGGCCTGTAATCCGATTTAGAACCCCAAGGATTCGCAGAACGGAACTATAAAAGAGTTTTCGTTCCACCCTTCGTCTTAAACAGTCACAATGCACATGGTTTTTGTCATATTTTTGGCTACCCGAGGCGGGCAGCAGCATCTGAATATAGTCATTATGTCCAAGCTATCAAGGTCGTGCATAGCATACTTTTTGCCGGGTCCGAATAATATTCCTTTTTGCTCTGTCCTGTAGGAAGCTGCAACATGGATGATGAGAAATGATTATAGGCATGGGAGCAGCACAGCAGGGCCTCGAAAAGCCTCAGGCGTCAACAAATGATGAAGAAATGCAATCTTAATCTAGAGAGAATAGTCTTGGAAGGGTCTGGAGGTCTCCAATATGAAGTATTATTTAACACTACAAATGTGTTTGTAAAGTAGAAAAGTAGGAACAGGCAGAGGCTCAAAGACATTGTTAACACTGTCTAGGTCTGTATAGTATGAACCTAGGACTTTGATTAACATGTAAAAACTAAGCAGTAAGACAGTACAAACTGCCCTATCCAACCACACTTGATAAACATGTAAAACCTAAGCATTAAGACAGTACAAAAAACTGCCCTCCCCAACCGCACGTCCCAATGTCCTGCATCTATCCTTTGAATGGGCATTTTTGTATCTCTTGGCTGCTGAGCAGCCTCATTCTCCATTGATGGAGAAGAAGATAGTGACTGAGCAGTGAATGGTGGGCCTGATGAGAACAACCAAGGAAGAGAAGAAGATGCTCTTTTTAAGCATGTCATCTTCATCTTGATGTTGCTTCTGAAGGGGGGACATCAGGGATGACAGTTTATTACAGGATAGGAAAACAGTTCAAAGTTACGCCTATTTATATTCAATATCTAAGTTAAGAGCGTGATTTGATCAGACCATTAACTTGCATTTAATTATTGAGCTGGTACAAGGTTTTAGTGGGTTCTACAGTTCTGTTTCAATTGAAAACATTGGCATCCCTATTTTCTGCGTCACCACTTGAAACATTTTGAAAAATGCGTACATCCAACAGCCACGATTCCGTTAAGAGCAAAATAACTTCTTCTTTTGCAGAACATCTTATTTTTTGGCTACTGCTGACATGATATTAGCATCAATTTTGCAAAGGGGGCTGACCATGTAATTTACTCAGATTAAACCATTGAAGTTGAATAACTGTTCAGACGTCTGTGGAATTATTTTTCGTCACGATTCAAACCCCGAAATATTCGGAGTAAATAATAATTTTAATCTTATTATATTTTCCGAAAGGTTATGCAAACTTGAGGCAGTTATTTTTCCAAACCTTCATCTCTTCTAGATCTCAATCAGGATCGTGAGTAAGGGGATTTTAAGACATTGCATTTCAGGGATGCCACTATGGAAAAGATATTTTTTAAAGAAAAGCATATTACATCATTCAAGGAGGTCACTGACAGATATCTTTGCATCATTAAATGAATTTGCTATTCTAATATTTACTGACATACACAACTCTTCTACAAAAGACATATTCACAGTTACAGCCAACATAGTACCCAATTCATTTGGTTCCATTTGGCCAAAGTGGCAACCCTAGCCCTCCCAAGTCACAATATCGCCCCACAAGGTCACCCTCACATCGATGTCAGCCTGTCTTTGGCCGTGTCATTGGCGGTCGACTCCATGTATTTTTTCAATCTCAAACTCGTAAAGAAAACGTTTTAAAGCCGATATTATTGCGAGCTTTTTCACGTACAACCAAATCAGGACACACAACACGAGCGTTAAAGGTTAAAATTGGCTTAGACGCTTTATTATTATTACAAGCCCCACACTTGGTCACTTTTTTAACCATTCAAATTGCTCGGTTTTTGCGCTTTTATGACTGTCCCGACCGACCGTACTCTTTAAAACCTAACTGAATCCTGTTTACTACATAGCCACACTACATAACACAAAGCATTACAATCACGTTGACCCTACATTTCATTACTATTGACTATTGAGCACTACTAAGTACTAACCAATGATTGCCTCAATATGAACTATTTACGTAGTATATAGTTATATTTCTCTGTTGTGGTGTGGCTATTTTTTTCTTTCTGTTTAATAGTGTGGCTTCGGGGTTAAAATGCTCATATCACGCGGAAGTGAGATATTTCTCAACGAGTGTTTTTATTTCTTCCAATGGCTCGCAATGAATTTGATATATTCCAAAGAGCTTTTTATCTACAAGCCCATTGTGGTTTTTATCGTGCAAAAAGTCAATGACTTTGTCCAGTCGGTAGTCGTTTTAACATTTCTCTCTATCTGATTACAAATCCGTATAAACATCATAAGCCAAAGGATACATGACGTTGCTTGCATAAAAGTAACTTGTAATAAAAAGACGTTTAATTCATCAAATGCAAGTAACTTTAATAATGTCCAGATTCCAGAACAACAATAACTAACTGTAAAATTACATTGCCTACTAAAGAAACTTTCACTAAAAGTCTTCCAGAATTACTTGATATGGAGTTACAATGTAATTGTCATCAAAGTAATTCAACACCGCTTGACGCATCCACAACAACAATAAAACATCCTTGTCTCATCCTTCCACCTCACATATCCTTGTTGTTGTTGCGTCCTCCCCTCCCCCGAGGGGGGTCCACACACTGATGTCAAAGCTCCGTCTACTATCCACATAAAAACCGAAGGGGATTTACAAGGACCAAAATATTTCTAATTGACAATGGAATTATCTTATTGTGTGGACCCGCAGGGTGACCGCCGCGTAATGCTATAGCAGGAAGATTGTGTTTGTGTTTCAATTTTGTTTCTAACTGAGGGTTGTCATGTCGTAAGCAGGACATACATGAAAAATACTGGCTTCATACACAGTTCAAATAAGGAAGAGGTGTTACAAAGCAGAAAATAGCGGCTTTATGTGTACACTAAAAAGCCGATTTTTACACCAGTCAAAACAGAGGAAGCGGTTAATGATATCAGACAATGCATTATTTGATGAACGGCCTGGGAACACCATAAGCAGCAGGACAGGTAGCAGCACGCTAACAACCCATCGAACGGTACAACAGCTCATTGGGGCAAGCCAACGCACAACGGTAAAATACATTTTCTCCTCCTATCGAAAACACCGCCTTGGGGAAGAAATGGGCTTTTGTACTCAGCCAGCTCAAAATATATGATTGCCTTCTGATTAATGATATCCTCGTTTTCTCTTTTCAAGTCTTAAAGGAGTTTTCTTCCTATTCTCATGGGCATGATAATTGTGCTACTTTAAGAAGAATCTATTTGAGCAACAGATGACGAGGAAAAAAGGGGATCAAAGTTGATCCAGAATCTCTCTTTTTAGAGATGAGGCGAGAAATGTAACAGAGGATGGCAACGAAATTGGGGTACTTTAACCACATTTTAAGACATGGATCAACTATTCTAAACACAAAATGCTACTCTAGGATCTTCATTACAAACTGAAAACTATTAGTCCACTGTGTCAGACACCGAATGTTGTTGGCCTTAAAACCCAGCCCAAAACCACTGTTTGTATCTCTTTTATTGCATCCCATTTCCACTTTGTCTCCTTCCTTCCTGACTTATTCTCCACTCTTTTCAGAGTATCACGATCCAGGCAATTTCAAGTATCTTCTAATGGCCTAAAAATGACGGAAAAGGAGCTTCTGTGTACGCAACGCCACAGAGCCCAACACTTATTAACCAGCTAGAGACCCATTCTCCGTTTGGGCATGTCCTTTAAATGGAGTCACGAAATGGGGTTAGTTATACCCCGCCATTCATTGCGAGGGTGACAAAGAATTGAAAGCAATTTGCAGCTTTGAATCACAAATTTGTTCGGCGTGATTAAATTAAGCACGCATTTTCGACGGTTCCTACGCAATTAGAAGGGGAATAATAATAATAAATGCGTATGGGGGTGTTGCGTAGAGAATTGGGCAAGAAAATGACGCTTTTAATCTAACTCTTTGTGCCTTAATATTCAATAAACAATCTGGCATCCCTGGTTTAATGTCAAGTCCACACGTAGGATGTGTTGCAAATCTCAGCATGATGATTATTATTTATCCCGTCATTATCGTTCATAAATATGCAACAGCTTTAAAGGAAATGACAATGAACTTTTTTGTTGGTTTTGCTGAATGGAAGTCTTTTCTGAAGGCTAAATACTATCAAGATATGAATGTCATCCTATAATGACACTTGACTCGAATTAAAGACTTTGTAATCCCATATGTTGCTCAGCAGGGTGAGCTGCTTACAATGCAATAAGGCGGAATTGAGCTCTTTTTGCAAAATATGTGTCTATTCATTGGGTATAAATTAGGCTCCCTTTTGACATTGATAAGACAAGATAGACTTGTGTAAGATTGCTTTGGATTTGTTCAAGAAGTGGTTGTAATCTTGCTCATTCAGTAGGAACCGATAAGAGTACAGTAGAAGAATGGCACATATATTGTCATAAATATGTCCTTAACTTAGTACCACTCTTAATATTTCATTACCAACACTCTAAATAGTCTATTAATAACACTGTCATTAGCTAGGCTTTAAACATGTTTAAATGTATTAAGCTGCACGTATTGGTCTATAAAGCGACACCTTTTCATCGAGCACAGTAGGAGCCTGTTAGCTTCATGGTGGCAATGGTTTTATTATCCCCCGATAAGGCAAGGTCGGCTCCGCGAGAGATATGGACAAGAAGGTGTCTTCTTGCCATGACCACACATATTTAATGTCAACCGCAAATATAACGGGGACGAAGGAGGGGGATAATGATAATAAAATTAATGCCGCCACATAACGGGAACAGAGAATGCGGCATGTCTTCTTCTTGTGGACAATGGTCGATCGGATGGACGATATTTGGGGCCGCTGGAATATTATGTGGATGTACAAATTGTATTTAATACGGATAATGAGCATAATTGCATGAGTCATTATGCTTAAAGTACAGATTGGAAGAGTTGCAGGCCTGGTCGAATGGCCTGGAAATTGTGTAATTGTTGTATCAGGAAAATATCAAAGTATGTTCTTTTGTTTGGTGAGGTTTTCAGTATCATATATTAAAGTTCAACATAATGTCCTGACTTGTTTTTCTTCCCTCTCTTCTGCATATCTTGCATTTCCAGCAATCCTTCCCCTACCCTTGTAATGTAACATGAAATGCGGCATTGTGTTTGAGATTTGGAAGAGAATGTTGTTCGGGCGGCGACCTCGCTCGGGATTGTGTGTGAGGTCTCCTGAGATCAGGGTTGCCAGTTTGTGTTTAATATTGAATAAAGTTAGTTATAATCCGGATAAAAGTGGTCCAATTGATCATGTAAATGCTTCTTAGGGCCATATGTACAGCTTGTTACTAAAAGGATATAATGAGTACATTCATTTTAGTAAACATTGTCAGTACTTTTTTATGAAATGTAGTTTTTAGACAAATTAGCATCCCTATTCGTCATTTCTCGGCAACTTTGTTGCTTCGTCAACGTCGTTCTCTGTGCATTTTTATGATACTTTTTATCCTCCGCGTCCCTTTTTGGGGTTATAAAAGGTGAATTTATATTCAATCTCAGGTGCATATTAAGCGATTAAGACAAAGGAGGAGGAGAAGAAGGCGTAAAACGTTCTTTGAAGTCATAATAATAATAATTCTGCATCACAAAAAGTGAAAGTTATGCGCCATTGTGTTGTCTTAAAAGAGAACTTTTAATGCCACGATTATGTTTTGTGGACAACAAACGAAAGACGGAGTAAAACGTTTAATTATTGTTGGATTGTTGGATTGTTTTGGCCGCTGGGGGTTGGAAGTAGTTCTGTTCTGGGTATGTAATGATGCTACGGCTAAGGATTGTCCTTTAAGTTAATGATCTAACTGCCACAAACTAAATCTTACAATAAAATTATTCTCAAAGCTTCAGTCAAACGCAACTCAAACCAGGGACATTTGAATGCTTTATAAGGCATCATGACTCTTCAAATATAATCTCCCTGCAAACATATTTCCTTGTCTGAACTAAAATTGCATTCTGAACCCTGTATACTGACACATTGTCGGCTTAGACTCAATTTTCCGCCATGTTTCCTTCTCGAGTTTAATTCAAACTTTCTTGCGTCATACGAAGACTCAAACCCTATTTATATCCCTACATGCACACATATTATATGGCCGTACCGAGAGCATAATTAATCCCGGCGGTTCGTGATGTTTCAATGTCAAAAATGGTGAGGTTTCCTTTCAGTTTTTCCCACTTGGGTGACATTGAAGTCACCAAGAATAACAATAACTCAATGTGCGCACATGGCTGTAATGCGAGAAATATAAGTTCTATTCTTAGCTGCCAACTTTTACATACTTATCGCGGGATTACTATTATTATTAAAAGCCATTTTTGCGCCGTGTATGACAGGTTCAATCTTGCTACCGTATAACACACGCCAAGCTGTGCAAAAAAGACGTTAAAGTGTCAATTAAAGCAGATAGGATTGCCAAAAAAGTGAGTTGCTTGGGATGGATAATGGTAGTGTTTAATGCACTTTACATGCATAAAGTCACTACAACCAAGTCTTGTTTTGCTTTGAATGCATCCCCGACCCAATATGGCACAAGTAACTACATCAGAAGCCGCTTTTCATCAATGCATTTTAAGAAGAAGCCGAAATACACGAGAAGAGCGATAATTAAATGTCAGAGGCCCTTATTATTTATTATTAAAAGTGCGGCGTTTAAACACGCTTTCAATCAAGGACAGATCCACAACCTTGAAACACATTCTGGAGCAACAAGTGAGTGATGTGTTTGTTCGGATTTGAGGCTATATTTTAAAGGCGGTGAACATATTGGGTAATTAATTGGGGGTAGTAGGCATTATAGGGTAATATGCATTACATTTGTAGAGTAACCTTTATGGCATGAAATGTAATTATAAAGTTTTATTACATAGATAGAATCTAAGCCTGTTGAAACAGTGGTTACATTGTAATTACCTAATCTGACTAATGTAATTTAACACAGCTAGTTACTCCAATACCCTGCTGTTTTTACCCTTAACCGTGACATTGGGTGTATTTACTACTAGTACACATTAACGTGTGGGATTTTTATCAATTAAAATATTTTTGATGAGAGTTTTGGGGTTCAAGTACCCGTTCAAATCGAGAAGACAAATGAGGGGCGTTTCAGACTAATGGAGATCATCAGGGTTGCCATTAATTCAGGATATTAAGTCAACTTTCTTTCATTATATAGCTAAAGTGAGCAACTTTGGTTCAAACTGGCAACCCTGATGAAGACTCAGCTTGATGGATTTCAAACGTTTAGCGGAAGGCTAATTAAGGGATTAAAATGTGTCTGAAACCCTTGACATTAACAAGCATCTTACATAACCATATTTTTATAACAGAACATGCAAAATATGGAATGTAAGTAGCTGCCAAAGCATGGGCCACTTTTTTCTTCTTCTTCTGCGGCAAAAGTTCTTAATTGGTATTTTCCATGCCAGGGTTATTATTATTTTCACAGTGGTTATGACTTAAATATGTATATTATTGGCATTTTAGTATATATTTAAATATGTCCCCTATATTCCATTGTGCTGTCCGCAGTGCATTTTCCCAAAACCCATCACCGATGAGTGTAAAAAAGCATTTTAGGCCCCAGAGCCACCTCGGAGAGGATGGCCCACTTTTTAAGAGAGCTCCTCCTCCTTGGAGGTGTAATGAAGGGAAATTGGCAGAAGAGGAGGAAATTGGGAAATGCTTAAAAGTAGTGCAAAAATGAGTTTCCTATAAATGCCCTTTTAAAGGTTTAGAGTTGTGCCATTATTGCAAATACTAAACACTGCGTTTAAAAGAGCCGAAAAGTTGCAGTTTTCCACATTCTAAGTCGTAACAATAAACAAAGGTATTGCCGCAAATCATGAAGTTCCTTCAACTATCAAAAGCTAAGCCCGGATTAACCATCTACTACTAACAGCGTTGCCAGTTTACTTCATAATGGCATCCCTGACCCACTTTGTTATCATCATCATAGCCGAATAAATGGCCAGTAACAGGTTAAGACCGGGAAAAGTTGGAGGGCAGAGAAATTATGGCCCAATTTCTGAGACTTTTCTTCTCCCTTCTCATTAAAAAGTATGAAAGAGAAGCGGCGGCAAAAGCTGGGCCTCGAAATGCAACGGGTCCAAATAAGCGAATAGTTAAATGCTTGGTGAGTTGTTTTATTCTCTGTAGTCTTATCAGGTCAAATACAAGTGCAGAAATGTCTACCTGTGGATAGAGATATTTTGAGTAGGCTGAGAATACGTTTGAAATTAGTAGTATGGTGAGAGAAACCGCGTCGAATTTCTCAGAAAATGCAAAATATACAAAACTGTGCTTTTTTAGATAATAACAACACACTCGCGATGCAATCTTGTGAACCTACGGATCCGTTTTCTATTTTCGAAATGTAAATAAATCAAGCTCAGACTGTAAATAGCATCTGATGGGAAAACACAAATCCATTAGTAACGTATTTAAAGCACGTTTCAAACCATTATCCTCTATTTCATTATGGTTAAAACCATGTCCTAGTAGCACAGTTTTGTTTTTCTTCTTTCTCCCATGTTGTTTGGAGAGAGAGAGACAAATGAATTTTTGCTTGTCCAGAAAACAACAGAGTAGAAGATCATTTACAGGAATGTTTAGAGTGAATCGAATTCGAAACGCATTCCTTTGAGGAAGAGAGAGAGAGAGAGAGATCAGAGTTATCCCATGAATTTCATGGTGATAAAGAACTGGAAGTATGTTTCTACAAGCACAATTCGGCAACACCCAAATCCTTTCAAAACACCCTTTTAATTGTCAATGAAACAAATTTCCTTTTCTCAAAGAGAAAATCAAAACAAATCAAATGTTACAACAAGCATGTGCAGATATGTTCTTCATATTGCTTATGTTAAAACCCTTTCCTCTCATTTCTCTGTGTACACATATCTGGGAGAGAGAATGGGCCTGGCAAACATGAAAGAGAGATGTCGGCACATGCAGAGAGAGAGAGACGTTTTTGGTGGGAGAGAGAGAAAAGCGAAGAGGCCAAATGCAGAAAGAGAATAAATACACAGGTGGGTAAAAAGGCAAAAAGTGTGGGTATAGCGGTTCTATCTCCTACAAGATTAAGTCTTTTCATTTCCTTGGACATTTAGAAACGTTTTCGACCCCGTTTTCTTTGAATAGAGCTAACGGAACTCATTCTCAATGAAGCCGTTTGATTGCTAAAACTCGAGAAAGGATTTTAATGAGGTTTTCCGCACATCACTAGATCAAGTCAAAGTCTGTTGTTATACAAGCTTGATCCTTTCACTTTTATGATTCTAATTTGACGTGCTGCTGATGCTGATGGCGGCTTTTATAGCAAAGAAACTTTCTTCACGTCGTCGTCGTATTCAAATTTCTAAAATATGTGAACTATTCAAATACCTCCGCCATCGCTCGTGCGGAAAAAAGCGCGGGAAAATTCAAATATAATTATACACTTGATGATGACGTCGATCGATTTTCTCTTCTTTTCTCAGCCTCCCACTTCTAAAAACGAAGTCAATTTGTTGCCAAACGAATTCAGCATTGTTGTGAATGTTCCATTCAAACTGCAGCATTGGCAGAACTGGGATGATGATGATAATGTATTAATCTCGAGGTCTTGCTTTAAACAGGCATGCAGATTGTAGGAAGAGATTTGTGGAGATGAATGGGAGCATAGAGTGTGCGTGGATGCATGTTTTGACCGACCAAGGAGGTTATTATGTCCGGTAGGGATGCATATATTGTGGTTAAATTGAGTTGCAGGCAGATTTTTATGTACAATAGAAGTGTATATTTGCGGTTAAATTTAGCTAGCTGTAACCAAGGGACGTACTGTCACTAAAAAGCCAATTCCTTGCTTGAATTTTGTAAGAAATAATGGCATCCCTTGATTAAGATTGAGCGCTTAGGAGATTGCAACGCACGGACCTCTATTACCTTGCAATTAATAATAGTAATAACAGGTCGGTGGCTTTGGAGAGAAATGCGTAAACATTCATGTTCAATCTTGACACCGTGCTGAAATCTGGAACGGATGCTGAGCTGACAAGTTTTTGGACACGTCGGATGTGTGTCAACTGGGTATTCTTAGATGCGAATTGACAGCCAAGAAGGACACTTTTTAACGATTTCAACATCAGTTTTGGGGACAGTATGTGAGATGCTGTGATAATGTGGAAGGTTATGGATGCTATATTCAACTTTTAAGCTGATCTAAAGCATTAACAAAGAATATTAAGAAGCAAATAGGCATAAATTTTGCGAAAAATAGTGCCATTCTGTTAAGTCAACACTGCATATTTAGTACATTTTAGTACATGAACAGAAAATAGGATTTGATTCTACCCAAATAATAATGAAAAAACAGCAACTCTCGGAAGATAAACTTCTCATAATCGCCCTGTCACGCATTCAAAGAGAGATAAAAAGAGCTTTTTTCACATCACCCCCAAGACTTCATTGCAAGATTCTTTTTACGCACATTTCATCCTTCTCTCTCTCTCTCTCTCTCTCGCGCTCGCTCT